>PVJS01035284.1:0-21101 GCA_004027185.1 Glis glis | reverse complement strand
GCCCTATTTTTTATACTTTATTTTGAGACCGGGTCTCACGAAGTTGCGGAGGGTCTCATTAAGTAGAGAGAGAGAGAGAGAGAGAGAGAGAGAGAGAGAGAGAGAGACAGGGAGAGCGAGAGCGAGAGCGTGCATAGGCACGCGCATGCGCGAGCTGAGGCTGGCCGCGAACCCGGATCCTCCGGTCTCCACCTCCCAAAGTACTGGGATTACAAGTGTGCGCCACCACGCCCGGCTCTAAACTTGGATTTAAATCCCCAAATAGTGCAAGGAAAGGTTATATTTGCAGTATTTCTAACTCATTGAAATTCATGGAAAGCTTAAGGTCTTACAGATTCGTGGACCCATTTCCTAAGTCACAGAAAGGTCTCAAAAATTTGGATAGCCTTAGAATTGACTTTTGCTATTTACCAATCTCCATTTCTTTTTTCTTTTTCTTTTTATATTTTGTAATCATGTCAGAAAAGATTATAAATAGAAAAATGATATTTCCCCTGGTTCAAGTTGGCATGCATATTGAAATTGATGGGAGAGACATATTTTCTATACTATATTTTTATTTGTAAATTTTGCAAGAGAGAATAAGCAGAAATGAGATTTATTGTAATCAGTTAGGAAGGAAAAACAAGTGGAATGGAAGGGGGTGAAATGTCTGTTCTTGAAATGGTGGATTTATTTCCTGGATTAATTGCAGTAAAATAGGTGCAATATTAATAATCCAATACATTTCAGGCTGTTCTGCTTTCTCTCCCTAGATTCCAAGTCAGTTTCTTTCTAAATGACAACCTGGGGTGTAGTGCAGGTGAAGTTTGATGACTGATTAATTAAGACGAGCACATGCCTGCACCATATTGGCCTGGCCATGATTGGGTCTTTCAGATGGATGTGTGAACATCTCCTTCCTGGTCAGTTGCCTCCTGGGGCCTTGACATCGGTACAGCTGTCTGTCCCGTATGCTGCAGGGTTGGCCGACTGGCTGATCAACTTGTATTCACACTGAGTGATCAGGGCGCCTCAAAAATTGAAACTCATCAAAACTCTACTTATTAGGCTGAATTCATAATGATTTGGTCCAAGTAGGTAAAAAGACATAATAACAATTGTAATAAGAACACCAAAACAACAAGGATAATATAATGTACTGTATTTGTTCAAAATCTTATTGTTGTCAAAGTGTATGCATATTAATTACCTTCAGAAGAAATCTTGTTATAGCTAAAAATGCCATATATATATATATATATTTTTTTTTTTTTGCGGTACCCATACAGGGGCATTCTACCTCCGAGCTCTACCCCCAGCCCTATTTTTTATTCTTTATTTTGAAATAGGGTGTCAAGTTGCAGAGGGCCTCACTAAGTAGCTGAGGCTGGCCGTGAACCCAAATCCTCCCGTCTCAGCCTCCCAAGTCCTGGGATTACAAGCCACGCCCGGCAAAATTACATA
The DNA here is from genome assembly GCA_004027185.1 of Glis glis. Lineage (NCBI taxonomy): Eukaryota > Metazoa > Chordata > Mammalia > Rodentia > Gliridae > Glis > Glis glis. The sequence goes on along the minus strand of PVJS01035284.1, from coordinate 19,655 downwards.
TTTTTCGGAAATTGTGAGGCAGGGCCCACAGCCTGCTTCCTCCGCCTTCCTTCCAATACTCTTCCCTTGAGAAACTCATTGTAAAACCAGAGTTTAGTGTGTTAACCATTTTTGGTGACATTGCTTTTTCTACATTATAATTTTCTGACATCTGAAATAAACGGTATCATATGTCATTTAACTTTATGAGAATGCCATCATTATAAAACTCACTACTACAACTTATTATAGTTTTATACTTTTATTGGTGCATTGTAATTATACGTCATAGTGAGGTTCAAAGTGATACACACATACACACACACTTGGTGTGTTTCCCTCCACATCCCACCCTGACCCCCTCCTTCCTTCCCATACATGTTAGTGAGATGGTAGTGCTACCTTCATACATGGATATAACATTATTTGAACGGTTTCCTTTCTCAATCCTCCTTTTTCCCTCCTCTTCTCCCTCTCCCCAATCTCCTGCCACTATTCTACTAGTTTGCAACGCCTAAGATTTTACCTGTCTCATAATGCAACATTCTATCACCAAGATTGAATTTTCAGTGTCAAATTAAAATTATTTTTCCTAACTTGAAGCCTGCATCAGAGTTTCAAAGCAAATAGAAGCTTGGACAAACACAAAGTTAGAGAAACCTTGAGAAAGTTCTCCAAATGTCTTTAGACACCAAACTTATATTCATATAAATTCATTTGCATAATAAGTTCTGGATAATAACAAAGCTGTGTAAACCTGTATGTATTTTCATAATAAGTTCTGGATAATAAATAAATATATATATACATATATATATACATATGGTTATATATAATACCCATAACATAATACATTTCTCAGCTATATATGCCATATACGTATTTGTATATATTTATGAACAGTATTGTATGAAGCTTTCCCCCATATTCTCAGAAAAACCCTTAGACTAAGTAGATTGAAGTTAGAACTAAATGAGGTTTAAGAAATAACTCAGTAACCTGGTAGAGGGGAATCCTAGATATTACTGTGATTTATTCTTTCTTTTTATGATAATACTTTTATCGGTGCACTGTAGTCTCACATCATAATGTAGCTCAGAGTGATAGGGACACACGTGCACACAGCACTTGGTGAACTTTCCCCCGGCTCCCTCCCCTCATTCGTTCTTGTCTACATGACTGAAATCCGCATGTTTGGGCAGCAAAACTTGACAGTAAATAAGTTGAGTTAAAAACATACCCGTAGGAGATTTTGTTTTGTTTTTCACCTAGCTTTCTGTTTCTTAAGGATTCTTGTACTGCTTTCTTATACTATTCCAGTTGACACAAACACCAACATGTGAAAGCACTGTGATTAATTGCACTTGGCTTCAAAGGGTTCCTCATGCACCCAGGCCCCTTCCGTTGACACCTGGTTGCCAGAACCTTTTTGTTCTTCAGGGTTACTTGAAGGTCACCTGTGATGGTGCACGTAAAGTTGCTATTACGGCCTCTGACGGTGGGGACAGCTGCTATAGTGATAATGGCGGTGCCTGTGGCTGGGAAGACGACTGCTCAGTTATATTCATTTATTTATGGGGAGGGGAAAGTCGTAAGAGCTGCAAACGGCTCACCCTGCAAGCCTAGGGTACATTCCCGTCTCTTCCTGCACATTTCCCTCAGTGATCCGATTTGCTTTAGAGAGTGTTAAGTAGAGGAAACATCTTGTTCCTTCGAAATAGAAATGTCACTATTCATTTAGCATGCTGGGAGAAGCAGGGCAGCTTCTCTAGAGACTTTGCCTGGGTTGGCTCCCTGGTAAGCAGTGACCCTGGATTCGAGGTCGTTCTTTCCATACTCTTTTTCTGACACGGCTCTGTTTGCAGCAGGCCTGACTAGGGGTCAGAGCACGGTCTGTGGTCTTTGATCATTGCACGGAGAAGGCCCATCTGGGCTAGAGACAGGGCTGCTTCCCCATCATGAGGGGCGCTTGGAGGAAAAAACTAACATGGAGGGACATGAGGTCCTTGCTGTGGGGAGGAGGGCAGACCTGGAGCCCCGGGTTAGAAGCTTGGAGAGCAGGGAGTGCGGGTTTCTTAGAGAGTGATGCTGGGGGCAGCGGGGACAGGAGGGAATAAGGTACAAGGAAGGAGGTCTCAAGGCTTCCGATCCCCGACCCCCGGGAGGCACGACCGTCCAGGAATGGTCTCTTACTACACACCTTGAGGAATGTTGTGGAGAAGAAAAGAAAGCTGTTGATGGAAAGTAGAACGGCTAAATCCCCTCTCTGCACCTGTGTGTCTGGAATATGGGTTTAAATAACAGAGGGAGTATTAACCAGACATGAACAAACAACTGTCCCAGTGAGGAAGATCATGAGGAAAACCTATCTGAAAGTCAGTTTTTCCTAGAGGCCCAACAAGATGTCAGCAGCACGTGTATCAATGCCCGCCTGTCCCCCAATAGCCCTGTTGAGGGCATTCCTAAGAGTGGGAAAGGTAAGCAGTGGGCTGTGATTTCCCAGTGTCTCAAAACTAACAGCTTGCTGTCTGAAATGAGAAAAAAGAACATGTCCCAGAGGACATCAGCTAAGGGTCCTCTGGGCATGTTAGGCCCCAGCACCCGATAGTGCTTAAGAGAAGGCGGGGTCCAAATGAACGCCAAGAGTCTGCACCAGTAAGATTAAAGCAAGCATGCATACCTACAATCCCAGCGACTTTAAAGGGTAAGGCAGGAGGATCACAGGTTCGAGGCCAGCTTGGGCAACTTATGGACACCCTGTCTCAAAATTAAAAAATAAAAAGGTCTGGGGATGAGACAGATGTGGTGGCACATGCCTGTAATCCCAGGACTTGGGAGGCTGAGACAGGAGGATTGTTGGTTTGAGACCAGCCTCAGCAACTTAACTAGACCCTCAGCAACTTAGATCCTGTTTCAAAATAAAGAATAAAAAATAGGGCTGGGGGTGTAGCTCAGAGATACAATGCCCCTGGGTTTAATCCCCTGTACCAGAAAAAAATAAAATAAATAGGGCTAGGGATATATAGCTTGGAGGTAGAATGTCCTTGGGTTCAATCTCCAGTACAAAATAAAAAAAAAGAAAATGAAAAAAACAAAGAAGGAATGGGAATGAAGCTCAGTACTAGAGGACCCCTGGCTTCAATGCCCAGTACAGGGGAAAAAATAATTACAAGAAACAATTGAACATTCTCCAGAAACATTGCATTTTGTCATTAGTTAATACTTGCTATTGTCTCTTACCTAGAGGGAACAAGTATTTTATGTAGAGAAAAAAATAATTATAGCCTTGACGAGTTTTTTTTTATAAAGGAGCTTATCTGCAATTTGGAAACCAGTGTTTGGTCTGAAGACTGTCTTCCTGAACAGTGTAGAGGACTGAGCTTTACCATGGCACTCTGAAAAGAAATCAGATTAACTGGGTTAAGTGGACTAAGTTAAATGGGCTCAAGGTCTCATTTCTTAATTCTGTGCTTTGGTTTTGTTCTATTAAGAATCAGTTCCTATTCTGCTAGTTTTGAATACTTAGTGTTGTGTTTGCACATGTTTGTTTTTCAAGGAATTTAAACATAAAAGAATTATTGCTGTGAATATTATGATAGTCATATTTCTTGCAGTTTCCCTTTGTCTCAGAAGGATACAGTCATCTTGCACTTATTATACTTAGTGTTACAGTGTTTCTCAATATTTTTAGGTCAAAGTCAAAATTGGTGATCCAATGAATGTCATAAACACACATGTACATATACAGACACATAGAGATGCACACTTTTCTGTATACATTTCGGGAATTAGTTGACCCTCCCAGCCCCCAAAATACTCATATACCTGGGCTACAATTGTTTCTTAATTTATTGAGTAAAGAAGCCCATAAATTCTGAATTAACACCCTCATGAAGTTGATAAAGTTTCCTGGTATTCCTGAGGATTTTTAAGTGTGAGTTGTGTGTGCGTGCGCGCGCGCGCGTGTGTGTGTGTGTGTGTTGCAGTGGATTTGTGGTTGTTTTTTTTTAAATTAGGGAACTTTCTTTTGAAGCTTTAGATAACATTTATGACTCTAAAAGTATACAGTGAGATACCTCCTAACGACATCATTTAGACACTACAATGACAGTAAGCATGTTAGTCTACTTTGTAAGATTCTTCTTAGTAGATGAGTTTTTTTCAGGTATGAATTGGTCAAAGGGCTCATCCATTAGGGACAGAGAACCAGAACCGAAGATAATAAAATGTTCTGGGGGCTGAGGTTGGAGCTGAGGTGAACACTGCAGACCCCTTGGATTAGGGCTCACACATACGCTGTTCATACGCGTCACCCGCAAAGACTTGACCGGGCATCGGATGACCGTTTCGAATGTCATTTTGTAGGTTTGTTTTGTTTCACTGTTTTGTTTCATATATACATACACACACACACATACTTTAATTGGTGCATTATAGTCTCACATCATAATGCAGTTCAGAGTGATAGTGACACACATGCACACGGCACTGGGTGAGCTTCCCCCAGCTCCCTCCCCATTCCCTCCCCTTCCCCAGACTTATGTCATTCATTTTGTTGTTGTTGCTGTAGTTTGTTTGTTTGTTTATGAGAAGCTTTTGCCATTGCTTCTGCAGCGACACGTCCTCTTCTGTCCTGTGAAATGCTCGCGGTGCAGCTCACTGAGCGCAGGAGCACATGGAGAGACATCAGTGTCCCTCAGGCTTTGGGGTACTGCTTGTCGCCAAAGTGAGCAACGCTTTGTATGTCTGAGACCTAAGGGTTCAGGCACCCCCAATTACTCTGTGGCCGTCAGGGGCTCTCCGACTTGTGCTTTGCAGGATGTGTAGGCTTAAAATTCAAATCAGGTGTGCGTATGTGTGACTATCACGTGTGTGACTATTTTGTTCTCAAATTATTTTACCAAGAAGTTTTGTTTCTTTCTTTTTTCAATGTTAGATGCAGTGTATGTATTTCAGAAGGGCCGGAGTGTAGTCATAATAGTAATAACTTGTTCTTACCAAAGTATAATTGGTTTATCTTTTGCAGGGAATTGAGGTTAACTTGAGCAGGTCAGCTCTTTTCAGTTAAAAGTTTGAAGACGGGGCTGGGGTGTAGCTAAGTGGTAGAAACACATGCCTGGCACGTGCAAGGTGCTGGGTTCGATCCTCAGCACAGAAAAAGAAAAGAAGTTTAAAAATGTATATCTTCCAAGCAGGCATGGTGGCACACACCTGTTAATCCCAGTACTTGGGAGAGAGAGCAGGATCGAAGACAGGTAGGAAAACAGCCTGAGCAACCTAGAAAGACTAGTGAGGAGCGGGGGAAGCTCAGCCACAACTTAGCTCCACAACTTAGTGAGATCCTGTTTCAAAATGTAAAATTATTTAAAAGGGCTGAGGGTATAGCTCAAAGGTAGAATGGTCCTGGGTTTGATCCCCAGTACCAAAACAACCAAATAATAGTACTATTTTCCAGGAGTGGCTGGTGGTGGCCATTGCGAGCACCCCAGGTCTGTGGGAACTGTCCACCACCCATTCTTGACCATTTCAACGGGGCATAAACGCTTCATCCCCTGCCGCACATCCATACAGACAGGTCTTCTTCCTTTGGATGAGGGCTTAGCATCACTCCCTCCAAGGGGAGTGGCCAACGGAGATGCTGCTACCCTTCCTAGCCAGATGGTTGGGAAATATTTTAGAGACAAGAAGCCACATGATTTTTCAGAATGCACGTCCCTCTTCTGTGCAGGATGGAACGGGCACAGGCATCACCAACTCAGCCTCAGGTGTCTGCTGTTCCTGGGCTCTCTTTCCTGCCCTGGCCTGAGTGATGCTTCTCCACACTGTAGACGGAGGACAAGGCCCCATCAGTGGTCACTGCAAGGCAGAAAAATATAAACTGAATTTATGTGCTAGGTATGGTGGCACATGCCTCTAATCCCAATACTTGGGAGGCTGAGACAGGAGGATTGCAGGTTTGTGGCCAGCCTCAGCAACTTAAGGAGACCCTGTTAAGCTAGGTGTGGTGGTGCATGCCTGTAATCCCAGTACTGGGGAGGCTGAGACAGGAGGATCAAAGGTTGGAGATCAGCCTCAGCAGCTTAGCCAGACTCTTTGCAAAGTAGCAAGACCCTATTTCAAAACCAAAAATTAAACAAGGGTTGGGAATGTAGCTTGGAGGTAGAATACCCCTGTGTTCAATCCCCTGTACCATACACACAAAAAAATAATTTATGTATTTTTCCCAGACCACACATGTCTCCCCATAACACTTCAGAATTCCCATGAGAGAGTGTTTGCCATGTCTCTGGCTTTCCCCGGCCGAAATAAACTTAATCCAAGTGGTGGACTAGGGCATACAAAAGAAGAGTGAGAAGAAAATGTCTAGAAATTGCATATTCCTATTGCTTGCTTGCTTTACTTTGATTGATTGATTGATTGATTGATTGATTATGGTACTAGGGATTAAACCCAGGGGCATTCTACTGCTGAGCTACACCCCCAGCCCAATTTTCTTCTTAATGTTTTATTTCGAAAGAGGGTCTCACTAAGTTATAGAAGGCCTCACTAAATTGCTGAGGCTGGCCTTGAACCTGGGACCCTCCTGTCTCAGTCTCTCAAGTACTGGGATTACAGGCATGTGACACCGTGCCTGGCTTTTACTGTTATTTTGATAACTAAATTAGAGGTTAGGTTCCCCAAGAAAACACCTAACCACATGATTTCTTTAACATCACCTGAAAATCCTAAGTGAAATCACATTCTCCCTCTTTCTTTCTCTCATTTGGTCAAATTTCATAAATTGTAGTTATGCCTCTACCACCCTGAGCCTCATCAAGATGTATGATTACAGTGCACCAATAAATTTAAAAAAGTTCAGAAAAGGACAGATCATCTATTCTCACTGAACAGACCCCAAAACTGGAGACAAAGTGAAGCTTGCAGAGATCGAATGATTAAAACTGAACAGTTAGCTGGGCATGGTGGCACATTCCAGTACTTGGGAGGCTGACACAGGAGGATTGCAGGTTCAAGGCCAGTCTCAGCAACTTAGTGAGGCCCTCCGCAACCTGGTGAGATCCTGTTTCAAAACAAAAAATAAAAAATAGGGATGGGGTGTAGCTCAGCGGTAGAACACCCCTATGCTCAATCCTTAATACCTAAATAAATAAATTAATTAATTAATAAAACTAATCATTTTACTCTACACAACCACTACGACTGTCTCCCTTACAGTACTTACTGAAATGATTATGAACATTTAAATTCTCTGATGGGAATTACAAATCAAAAAAATACCTGCAGGAGAGATAAGAACCTAAAAATACAGAAATCAGCTCATAAGTAATTAAGTCTTGAGTAAAAAAAAAAAGGACAATTTGTGCATTACCTTATTAATTATGATGAAAGTACTTAACTCTTAATAAGTGGGTTTATATTATTAATTTTCAAATGCCTCATAAAAATAATAAAACACCAGCTGTGCATTTGTGAGAAAATGAAAATAGATTTATTCCATTTTTTCTTTTTCTGTTTAATGCATAATCTCCTTCTTTATTATATGTTGCTTTTTATTCTTTTTGGAAAAGGGTTTAATGATTAAGAGGAGTACCGAGTAACGTAGCAGGCACTCACTCATTCATCTACTACTCAGAATTAACACTATTAACATTTTGCAACTTCAGCTTTAGATTTTTATTAAGACGAAAGGAACAGACAATTAGAACTAAAAGCGGAGGTTCCCTTTGTTTTCCCGCATATATCCATTCCTGTCCGTCGCTTCCCCAGAGACAACAGTGTAATCAATATTGTGTTACTCTTCCGCAATTTATTTTTTTATTTCTCTAGCTCTTGGTTTCTCATAAGAAATATGCTACACCGTGAGTCGTTTAAAGAATTACAGAAATGCTAGCCTACAGTACGTTTTCTGTGCTTCCCTTTTTAACTGCAATAGTTTTTGAGAATTCACTACATGGATACTTCAAGAATTAGTTCACTGTTTTTATTTGCTGGGTGAATTCCCACAGATGAGGGAACCACACTGCCCTCTTCTATCTCTGGGCTGATGGACATGTCGGTCCTGTTCCCTTTTTTCTCAGCTGTAAACAGTGTTGGGTCCTCATACATGTCTTCTGAGATATTCCATTAGGATTTTCCCCTGGGTATATAGTTAGTGGCAGAATTGCAGGGTGAGCATTAATTTAATTTCCCTGATTCGGAAAAGTTGGATGTGTTCTGGCAGCAGCTGGGCCCTGCACTGTGGCCACACGTGTGCCCACGGGCGCACAGTGAGATTTGCACGGTCCTACTCAGTGGTCTGACTTCAAGGCCGTAGGAGAGACATTCTTTTCCTGCTCCAAGGGCTTCTGACATTTTTCCCCATATATTTAAATTTTCAACACATCAAGAATCTTACGGTGTACATGAGGAATTGATGTGATTTTACACTTTTACTCAGATTTTCATTAACTCCTCCCCTATTTATTAAATGTGTTCATTCCCTCCTGATTTTTAGTCCAACTAAACCTGTATCAGTAGCATGTTGTGTTTAATGACTTGGTTTTTCTAATAAGTTCATATTTTTCCTATTTGTTTTGGTTATCCCTGAATCTTTAGTTTTACATATGAATTTTATAATCTTTTTGACTATTCATGAAAAAATTTCTTGGAGCCGGGCGTGGTGGCGCACGCTTGTAATCCCAGTACTTTGGGAGGCAGAGACCAGAGGATCCGGGTTCGTGGCCAGCCTCAGCTCTCTTTCTCTCTCTCTCCCTGTCTCTCTCTCTCTCTCTCTCTCTCTCTCTCTCTCTCTCTACTTAGTGAGGCCCTCCGCAACTTTGTGAGACCCAGTTTCAAAATAAAGTATAAAAAAAATAGGGCTGGGGGTGTAGCACAGAGGTAGAACGCCCCTGGGTTCAATCCCCGGTACCGCAAAAAAAAAAAATTCTTGGGGTGCTGACTCAAACACATTTATAAATGAAATTGGAGTTAACTGTCCCTTTTAAGTTATAGATTCTTTTCTTCCACAAATAGGACCTCTGTTTCCTCTGCTCCTGTATTTTTTATTCCTTTAGTAGTGTTCATATTGTCTTTCACCAGTTTTTTGCACATATTTATTTGATTTCTTTTTCTCGGTACTTTGTGCTTTGTGTTGCTATGATGAGTGCTATTTTTCTATTACCTTTTAATTTGTTTGTTGAAAAAATGAATCTTGAATTTCCTATGTTGATATTATGTCTAGAAATCCCACTGACTTTTCTAATTAGTTCTAATAATTTTCCTGTGGCATATTTTACTATTTTATTTACTTATTATTTCTGTGATACTGGGGATAAACCCAGGAGTACTACCTACTTCTGAGCTACACTCTCAGCCTTTATAAATTTTTTTTTTATTAGGAGACAGAGTCTCACTAAGTTGCCGAAACTCTCCCTAAGTTGTTGATGTCTTACTGTTTTCTAATGTAAATGGCCCGTGATCTTTTTATCCCTCTTCTCTCATGTCTTGTTTCTTCTTCTTTTATTGCATTGGCTAGCACCACCAGTGTGATGGGAAAAATGTGTGATGGCGGTAGATCTTCGTGTCTTGTTTCCTGATTAATGATGACACCTCTAAAGACTTGCCATTGGTAATGTGCTTAGAATTTCAAAGGATAGTTAGCAAGTACCTCAGACAAACCTGCTTTCTAAGCATACAGTTCTCCTTCTGCCCCATCTCCTTTCCAAAACACTTTTCTAAATGTACGCTAAGTTTTATCTAATGTTTTTCTTTATCTATTAAGATGATCATAGCAATTCTCTCCTGTGTTCTGCTCATATGGCAAAGTGCATTGAAGTATATTTTTATGTTAAATCATTCTTCATTTATAGTGTAAATCCTATTGATCATGATATACTAGATCCTAGTTTGCATTTCTTTTCATTAGTGAGAGGAAATTCTATATTTTTCTTTGTGTGTGTGTGTGTGTGTGTGTGTGTTTGTTTTTGTTTTTGTTTGTGGTACTGGGGATTGAACCCAGGAGCATTCTACCTACAAGCTACACCCCAAGCCCTTTTTTATTTTTATTTTTATTTTTATTTTTTAATTCTGAAACAGGGACTCTTTAAGCTGCTGAGGGCCCCACTATATTGCTGAGGCTTTCCTGGAACCTGTGATCCTCCTGTCTCAGCCTCCCAAGTTTTGGAATTACAGATATGTGCCACCATGCTGGGCTCTATTTTTTTCTTATACAACCCTTTGCTATCAAATTTATATTAAAGAGTAAATGGGTAGCTTTAATTATTTTTCTTCTCTCTAAAACATGTTATACCAAATGGAGATGATATATTTTAATGTCTGGTGAAATCTCCCTAAAATCTTCTTGAAGTTGGAAGGGAGATTGACTAATCGAGTTATATTCTTTCTTTGTTGAATTATATATATTTTCTAGAAAATGTTTGACTCTTAAGATTTTAAACTAGTTGGGCATGGTGGTACATGCCTATAATCCCAGTTCTTGGGAGGCTGAACCAGGAGGATCACAGGTTCAAGATCAGCCTCAGAAATTTAGTGAGACCCTGTTCCAAAATAAAAATAGCAATAAAATAGGTCTGGGGGTATAGCTCAGAGGTAGAATACCCTAGGGTTCAATCCCCAGTACCACAAAATTTTTTTTTTCAACTTACTCATCAACTCAATCATAGCTCTGTTTTATAATCTTTCAGTCAATATTATTATTGTAGTTTAACAACTTTTGCATTCCTGATTATTACTTATGCATTTTACCCAGTATCAGTGATGGGTCTTACTCAAAACTTGCCTGTGAGAACTATTTTCAAAAATCAATTTTTATTTTATTGTCACATCTCATGTTGTTATTTTTTTTACTAATTTCTGTAGCTTTATTATAGCTTTATTATATCCTTTCTTCTGCTCCCTTTGCATTTTGCTCTTCTGTTTTCTGAATTCCAGAGTTGAGTGTTTATTTCATATCTCCCAATGATTTTCCTTTACCCCGAGTCTGCAACTACCTTCACAAGGCCCCTTACTTCATTCCATAAGTTTCATATAGAGCACTTCCTTTGTTGTTTAATTCTAAATATTTTGTCTTTCTGTTGTTTCAGGGATAAAATCACAAGCAGTTTGTCAGAAAAGTAAATTCGACACACCATGTTTTTCCCTCCTTCATCTAAACTCAGGATCTTTTTCCATTAAGTAATGAGATTCCTTTGATTCTTATGAATATAGGATGAGCGACTTCTATTTCTGTGTGGACTTATTTAAGCCATGCTGCTCATTACCATGACAACCAAAACCACGCAATTTAGCAAATATCGGAGACAAAACCTGCTTTCTAAATAATTCTCCTTCTGCTCCATTTCCTCTCCAAATCGTCATATGTGTAACGATTTCCTAAAGAGCTAAATCCTCTCCGCTGCAACTGTGCATTTGTCTTTCATTATTTGGCAAAATTGTTTTTATTTTCAAATAGAAGAATCCAAAGGAGTAAAAGAAAAAAGTATTGTGGTTTTACCAAAGCAGCATGCACATTATAATACTCCAGAAATTTAAATACCACATAATAAATACAAAATAGCAGTCCAAAATATGCCATGTTTATTATAAGAATCACCAGACACTATGGACAAAATAGTGGTCGAATTTAAATCTCAATCATAATATTTGTGAAAATTTGCTTCAAGAAGTGCGTAGCTTTTTGAACCAAGAAGGAAATACATACGTTTGCCTTAAGTACATGTTTTCAGGAGAGGGGGAGAAAAATAGATTTATCAGATCTATGCAGTTGTGACATTTTTAGTATCAATCAGTCAGTAGTTTTATTTTTCTTTTCGATGCCTATTATGTTTTTTCCAAATATTATTTGAGAGCCGAATAATTTCAATGAAATGTGTAAGAAACCGAATGATTTATAAGGCTAATGGAAACCCTCCGGCATTCTACTTCTCTAGCTCTTTCTTGAGCCAAGAATGCAGAGAGAGAGAGAGACTAAAGCATGGATTTTATCAAAAAGGATAAGGTTCATCGGGGTCCTAACCAGAGAATGCACATGGTCTCTTTTCAGTCCCTGATAACTCGACCTGCTGAGTAGTTAACCCATCTGTGTTGATGATGAGCATGTGCCCGTCCCCTGGGCATGATGGATGTTCTGCCAGAATACTGCTGCAGAGCCCTTCAGAAGAGAGAACCGAAGGTCGCATCCTGGCTTGTGGTGACCCTGTCTCTCTCTAACAAGACACCAGGAAGGACCTGTCGGTAGCACTCTTTAAATATGGACTGCACTTTCTAACTCTAATCTTCTAACTGAGGAGTTGTGCTTTGCAGCTAAAGGATGTTCTTAGATCATACTTTGCTCTCACCTCTCTTCATACCTTGTCCTGTTAGAAACACATCCTCCCAGCCCGGCTCTTCCATGTTTGCGGTGTTATGCATGGGGAAGGCACAGCCTCTGTGGTTTTCATTTAATAAATGTTCCCTATAAATGAGCTGGGCCAGGAGCAGAGGGGTATGGTAGTTATGTCGGCCTTGGCCACCAGGTGGGCATTATTCTCTCTCTCTTTTGCATAAAGACACTCAGAGAGGTTAAGTAAAAGATCCAAGTGTCCCAGCAAGGAGGAGGTGGGTTTGGAATGCAACCCTATTGTGCCTGACTTAAAAACTTGCACTTTCCCCAAAACACTTCCCTTGCCAAAGACTATCAGAAGAGAAAGGGGAAGAAAGTTTAGCACTGAAGCTAAAAAGGTTTTGGGTCAACCCTTTAAACTGTAGATAACATTACTTAGTACCACTATGAATGAAATTAGTACAATGAAATTAGTACCACTGTCAAATCGAAGTAAATGTGACCAGCCCTGAGGCAAGGCTGTCTGTCCTCTGTCCCTTGGTGTCTGGGTCTCCAGTATTCAGTGTAGCACTTTGCAGAATGAGTTGCTCAATATGCATGAACTGAAATGGTGAACGAACTGAAGAAAGACAAGTAAACCTAGCTTAAAAGCCAGTACTGGGAGAAGAGTCAGGTGGTAGGTGGCAATACATGGCTCTGATTCCTTACTGCTCTCAGCACCCCTGGCCTATGAAGATGTCTCGGCGGCTTCTCTGAAGAGGTCAGTCCCTCCCCTCTTCCTTCAAATCTGAGCTGGCCTCGTGACTTGAGCAAGCCAAGAGAACACAGCAAAAATGAGGGCAAGACACTTCCGCAGCCTTGTGAATCTGTCTCAGGTCTCCATCACTGTCCCGTGCGCAAGCCTCAGCTGGTCTGCTGGGAGATGTGAGGGACGCCTGTGTTGCTCCAGCCAGGCCTGTGGGCTCCGTCATCCTCCATGTGCTCATGTCTGTCCAGGTGTCCAAGGTGACACAGACTTGCAAACAAAAGTAAATTCTCAGATCTAAGCCTCTGAGGTTTCCAGTGCTTGGTTATCCCACAGTGTCCACTGGCTACAGGTCACTGTCTAATCGATATGCTTTTATAGCTGCTACTTTTACATTTGAAAGCAACTGTTAAAAAAAAAACAGCTGTCCATTCCACCCCTTCCCAGTGTCCTCCAGTCTTTGCTCTGTTGTCTTCTGGGCCATTAAAACAGGCCATTAAAATCTTAGACCTTTGAACAATGAAGACCTGTTCTTCAATGCTTCTATGAAATTACAAAGATGCAGACGTGCTCTTTATAACACTTAGTAGCAAAAATCTCCTGGAAGGGGTGGGTGGGGAGCTGTTGATCAAAGGATACAAAATGATATGTAGGGTGAGCAGGTGCAAAGATCTAATGCACAACTTGAGCACTAGAGTCAATAGTATTGTATTTAGGATTTTTGCTAAATGAATCTATTATAGCCACATGTGCCATGGGTGCAGAGAATGGGTATCTGTATGAGATGGTAGATGTGTTCATTTGTTTCACTACAGTAACTACACACACACACACACACACACACACACACACACACACACATAGACAAATCATATCATATACCTTAAATATACACAATAAAATTTATTTTAAAAATACAATAAGCTGGATATGGTGGCACACATCAGTAATCCCAGGACTTGGGAGGCTAAGACAGGAGGATAGCAGGTTCGAGTCCAACTTTAGCAACTTAGCGAGGCCCTGTTTCAAAAATAAAAAATAAAGAAAGGGCTGGAACTATAACTCATTGGTAGAATGCACCATAGGTTTAATCCCCAGTACCTCCCCCCCACACATAAAACAGTAAAAAATATAAAAGAAGGGTTTGGGTTGGAAGAGAATTATTATGAAGGGAGAAAGAAACTCTGTTTAGGAAAGTGTGCTAAGTAGAAGACTGAGCTCACACTTCACTGTAGCCCACAGCAGCTGCAGTGTGTTGAAATGGACGCCGGCGTCACACCTGGTACATGTGCTAGCATATCCAAGTACAGGGTCATCGATTTATGAACCTGTAACTTTATCTTTTAGCTGGGTTTCAATATTTTTCAAGGATAACAGCAAGCGCAAGATCTGGATTCCTTTTCTGAGCCTACCACTTAACATTAATGAAATCTTTAGTAAAACATTTATGTCTTGTGAATCTTAATTTTCTCAGTCCCTAAAACTGTGCTTATCACATCCCATCTGCCTGCACAGGGAGGCTTAGCCTACATGCCTCTCTGCCTTGTTGTTGATTTCAAGACCTGTGAGTTTGTGATGTCTAGAGAGGGTAGGTTTGGAGATGGCAGTCACGTGCAAATAGCTGATGCTCTGAAATGTACTTTGTATCCATCAGACCTGTCCAGTGTTTATAGCACCAGGACACAGACAGTTTTGGAGCCGGAAAAACTAAAATCAAAATGATTTCATGATGCACTCTCTTCAATTTGTATGAAAAGCCCACCTTTTCTGATGCTATTCCTCCAAACTGCCAGTAATTTTGGATTTTTTTTTTTGGTAAAAATATGTGTTAGCTGAAGGCCAAAGATTAAATCAGAGCCATAAAGGTAAATTGTAATTATCTAATGGGTTTGAAGTATGGAATAAATATTCCATGTGGAGTCATATCAATATTGTTTCTCCAGAAACAAATTCCAGCTCTCTCCCTGATTAGATCTGCCCATTCCCTCCTCTCTCTCTCCCTTGGCCTCCCCTCCTCCTCCTTACCAGAGCGTATCTCCATCTGAGTTTCACATCGGAAGTGTGCTATGAGCCAGTTGGCACTAGACCAGTATTTCCCAGAGATTTTCCTATGGAATATTAATCCACTGTGTTCATAAAAATCCTCACAAGTTAATAAAGGGGCTTTCTGTCATCACAAGAAAGCTTTGCTTCCTCTTGGAGCAGTACCACAGTGTACTGATAGCCAGTATCCAGATTCTGGTGACCAGTGAACTGGGGACACCTTTAAGAAATGACGGTATCTGATTTGAGCACACTCAGCGGCCCTGGGGCCCGTAGCACCACCTGCGCCAGAAGACTGGTGATTTCTCCAAGTAGAAGCATGCAAGTAACTTAGGGTTCTTAAGAGCAACGGGGGCTTCTCTCAGCTCATTGCTCCCCAGGTTGTCTGAAAGGTGCTTGAGGGCAGTACATGCCCTGCTCCAGGTGGTGAATAGACAGATAGGCATGGTGATGCTGGCCAGTACCTTTTGATTGACAGGCCGAAACAGTGAAGAACTACCCATTAGGCGCCTCCTGCCATTTGCAGCAGAATTATTTTGAGCTTTTCAATCCTTCTCATTGGCAGAAGCTGACACAGTTACCTCTAGTGATCTTGCCGCACTGATCTAACACCAGGGAAAGGCAAATAGGAATAAGGGGCCCAGAGTTAGTTGTTCTGAGAATTCCCCTGAAGAGCCAGTACCCAACCTTCACGCTCAGCCAGCACTTCTACAAAGTCCTCATGATGGTTTAGCCCCCAAACTCCCCTCCCTGCCAACGCAGCCTCACTATTCCATGCTGTGGTGGGTGAGCTCTGAATCTCACTCCCCCCAACTCAAATTATGCTAAAACGCACCAAATTCCATGGATCCCTGAGTCTCAGCAGAGCTGCTAGGGCCACAATTAGCAGGTGAATTTCAAAGGCTGCAAATGACAATGTCACCGCTGTGAATCCTGGGAGCCACGACCCTGTGCACTCACCTGTTCCGGCAGTCATCCTAATATGTACAGTGCCGGAGAAGGTGGGAGTCCCACACGGAGCCTGGCTTCCTGCCCATGTTGCAGCCACGGTCCTCACATCTACACAGCTGGCTTCTTTTCAGAGCATCGTGTGCCTGTGCAACTTGCACACCATTCACCTAGGCCACTTACACACAGGGAGATCTCTCTTTTCCATGCCTAACAGCCATACCTCTTCTTTGAAGACCACAGGAAACTTCCCACCCCACCTACTGGCCTCACACACCCAAATGTAGTTGGATCCCATCTTAGCCTGTCTTCCTGAATCACTGGCCACCAAGCCAGGCCCAAATACTTGGGTTTAGGGCCTTTTAAGTGCCCTCTTCTTGGTCCTGAACATTTCCTGCCTGGCCTTAGCCATTTTCTGTGACTCCTTATCTTCTCAGTGAACCTCAGGATTGTTGAGAGCCAAACCTGAACTGGGAAGGTAACTCGGGGTCCACTCCCCTTTCAGCCCTGTCCCCTATTGTGATGGGTTCTCCCATCTGTACCTGGGGGGAGCTGATTTTTTTTTTATTTGCGGTACTGGGATTGAATCCAGGGGCATTCTACCTCCGAGCTACACCACCAGCCCTATTTTTTACTCTTTAATTTGAAACAGGTTCTCACTAAGTTGCGGAGGGTCTCACTAAAGTAGCTGAGGCTGGCCGTGAACCCGGATCCTCCGGTCTCAGCCTCCCAAGTACTGGGATTACAAGCATGCACCACCATGCCCGGTTTATGGGGGGAGCTGATTGAAACCCTGAATCCTGATACTGAGCACCTCCAATGGTGTGGATATAGAATGTTCCCCGGAAGGGCTCATGTACTGATAATGCAAATAGGTTCAGAGGTAAAATGATCCAACTATGAGGGTTCTAATCTCATCAGTGGCTAACTCCCTTGATGGATTCATGGATTTATTGGGTGGTAAAGTAGGCATGTAGGGTGTGGCTGGAGGAGGTGGGTCACTGGGGCTGTGGCCTTAGGGACTGTGTGTGTGTGTGTGTGTATGTGTGTGTGTGTCCCCATTGTCCCCTTCCCTTACTCTCTCTCTGCTTCCCACCTCCGTGTCCTGAGCTCTGCAGATGTGATCAGGCCTAACATGAACTGAAACCTCCAGAACTGTGAGCAAATACATCTTCCTTCTTCTCAGTTGTGCTCATCAGTTATATTGGGTCACAGCGCTGAGAATTGTGCTGAAACACCACCCCACCATCCCATAGTCCTCTGCAAGCTGACAGAGACAAAAAGGAAAGGAGAGGCATCCCTGGATATGAGACGGAAATTAACATTTCCCCGAAATGACAAAGAAGTCACAGAATCCCCGCATCTTCACATGCTTTTTTGGTTTGAATTTGCCATTTTACAAAGGGTCGTCCAAATGCAGCAGCTCCTAGGTGGGAAGTAGGTAGGTTTCCTCGCTGCCTGTGGCTGCGTGGCGTGCGGGCTCATCCAGTTGGCACTGACTGGTGTGCCTGCGTTGATTCCACTGTGGCTGCTCTCATGCTTCCAAAGCTTCCGGGCAGGGTGTGCTTCCTGAGCTTCTGTGCACCAGCAGGAGCCTCACTCCTTCCTTCCACCAGGACCTCCGCAGCCAGGAGCCGCCCTTGAGCTTGTGGCTCTGACCACCCAGCCATCCAGATACCTGCTGGAGAACAAGGACCACTACTCTTTCCTTGTTGGAGGGGGGAGTCCTTGCTCCGAAGGCATCCCCAGGACATGGAGCCCTGCTTTCAACAAGCAGTAGGCAAAAGCCAAAGGTGCTCAGAGACACAGGGAGGAGGGCCCATACACATTTTCAACACAAATGAAAACAACAACAGGATAAATGCTGCTGTAATTATGATCAACTTCTCGAAGGGCGCATCTTCATCCCTGGGCCACTCTGACATCTGGTTTGTAATATTCTTCTCTGCTGGTAGCTTTCTGTTAACAAGTGGTGCCCCAGCCTCTGGAGAAGCCAGGGTCTATCATAATGAGGCTCCCTATCCTAACATCATGTTTGAGTTGGCAGTGCCAAAATAAATACACATCTAAGGCTTCTCACTTAACAAATATTTAACTAGTAATCTCTAGCCCGTGCATAGCTGTGAGCCAAGTGAGCATGCATTTCCTTACTGTTTTATTGAAATCTAGAGTCGCTGGAGTGCACATGTTGCACACAGAGTTCTGTGACTTCACACCTGTCACATGACCATGTGACCTCTACCTGGACTAAGATGCAGAATATGCCAGCACCCCACAAGCTCCTTCATGCTCGGTGCAATGGGGGGGCTCCTTGAGTTCACCGTTATGTATGTGGGATGTATGTACAATGTGGAATGTACTACTGGTTCATTCTTGTTTTATTCCTATGTAATGTTCCTGTGTAAAACTGTGTAGGAACATATACCACTACATACTGCTATTTAATTACTTAATCTACTATGGATGAGAACTTGGGCTTTTGCTAGTGTTTTATTACTAGGAATAAAGGAGCCCTGTGTATTCTCCTGCATGTCTCCTCCCTCCCTCCCCCTCCCTCCCTTCTTTCCTTCCCTCCTTCCTTCCTTCCTTCTTTCCTTCCTTCCTTCCAATCTCTCTCCCTCCCTCCCTCCTTTCTTCCTTCCTTCCTTCCTTCCCTTTTTTTTTCTGTTGTTATTGTACTGGGGATTGAGCCCAGGGGCATTCTACTTTCAAGCTACACACCTAGCCCAATTTTATTTTGAAACAGGGTCTTGCTAAGTAGCTGGGGCTGGCCTGGAACCTGCAATCCTCTTGTTTCAGCCTCCCAAGTACTGGGAGTACAAGCGTGTGCCACCACACCCAGCTTCCCACATGTCTTTTACTAGACATGTGTACTTGTTCTCCTGGATATGTGGCCAGGAGAGGAATTTCTGGGTCATCCAGTAGTCCTGTGTTTACTTTCAGTATGTGAAGCCAAGCCACGTTCCAGACTCCAAATTCAAGCTTCCAGCAGCCGCGTGCTTCAGTCACAAGCGAGGCTCTCCTTGTTCCTTATCCCACACATTGTCTTGCATCTGGCTGCTTCACTTACGACACCTGTTCTACCTGTTTCTATTTTTCATAACTATTCTGTCTAATAGCTGCAGAATAACCGGTGGAGTAGAGGTGTCATATTTACTTAAATAATCTGCTATAATACTGAAAGGCAATTTGTTTTAGACTAGGAATGCAGACAAAAACATAAATTGAATGTTCTTTATGGTTTTAAAAGAGCAATCAAGTTTTGTGGTAGACTGACATGATTCTTGTTTCAAAAGATTCTTTTGCTAACCTACATAGATAGCACTATTATAGACATAGCTCATAATGAGTAAGGACATATGTTCATTAAAAGCACAGAGTATTTGTGCTTTTAAGCTGTGAGTTGCTGCTTTCACTGCTAGAAAGGGTATACATGATGTTTTATTTAATGCACTCTTATTATTACCACAGTTTTTCTTTGCCTTTTTTTCTTTTTTTTTTTTTTGCGGTACCAGGGATTGAACCCAGGGGCGTTCTACTTCCGCGCTACACCCCCGGCCCTATTTTTTTATACTTTATTTTGAAACCGGGTCTCATGAAGTTGCAGAGGGCCTCACTAGG
>PVJS01035283.1:0-21100 GCA_004027185.1 Glis glis | reverse complement strand
TCCTCTACTAGAGGACTGACCCGAGCCAGATCCATGCTGACTGAAGCCAGAAGACTCTCCTGAGCCAGACCCATATTGACCAAAACCAGTTGATTCTTGTGAACCTGACCTATGTCTCCTGTGACTAGAAGACTGACCTGAACCAGACCCATGTTGACCATAGCTGGTAGACTGACCTGAACTGGACCCCTGTTGACCAAAGCTTGATGACTGTCCTGATGATGAACCATGTTGTCCTCTATTAGAGGATTGACCTGAGCCAGATCCATGCTGTCTGAAGCCGGAAGACTCTCCTGAGCCAGACCCATATTGACCAAAACCAGTTGATTCTTGTGAACCTGATCCTTGTCTCCTGTGACTAGAAGACTGACCTGAACCAGACCCATGTTGACCATAGCTGGTAGACTGACCAGAGCCAGATCCATGCTGACCAGAGCTAGAAGACTGACCTGAGCTAGATCCATGCTGCCCATAGCTTGATGACTGTCCAGATGATGATCCATGTTGTCCTCTACTAGAGGACTGACCCGAGCCAGATCCATGCTGACTGAAGCCAGAAGACTCTCCTGAGCCAGACCCATATTGACCAAAACCAGTTGATTCTTGTGAACCTGACCTATGTCTCCTGTGACTAGAAGACTGACCTGAATCAGACCCATGCTGACCATAGCTGGTAGACTGACCTGAACTGGACCCCTGTTGACCACAGCTTGATGACTGTCCTGATGAATAACCATGTTGTCCTCTTCTAGAGGATTGACCCGAGCCAAATCCATGCTGACTGAAGCCGGAAGACTCTCCTGAGCCAGACCCATATTGACCAAAACTAGATGACTCTCTTGTACCTGACCCATGTTGCCTGTGGCTAGAAGACTGGCTTGATCCAGACCCTTGCTGACCATAGCTAGAAGACTGACCAGAGCCAGGTCCATGCTGACCATAGCTAGAAGACTGACCTGAGCTGGACCCCTGTTGACCACAGCTTGATGACTGTCCAGATGATGAACCATGTTGTCCTCTACTAGAGGATTGACCCGAGCCAGATTCATGCTGACTGAAGCCAGAAGACTCTCCTGAGCCAGACCCATATTGACCAAAACCAGTTGATTCCTGTGAACCTGACCTATGTCTCCTGTGACTAGAAGATTGACCTGAACCAGACCCATGTTGACCGTAGCTGGAAGTCTGACCTGAGCTGGACCCTTCTTGGCCATAGCTGGATGACTGTCCTGATGATGAACCATGTTGTCTTGTACTGGAGGATTGACCCGAGCCAGATCCATGCTGACTATAGCTAGAAGACGTTTCTGACCCGGACCTATGGTGACCAAAGCCAGAAGACTCTTCTGATCCTGACCCATGTTTGCCTAAGCTTGAGGATTGACCAGATTTTGACCCATTCTTTCCACAGTTTGATGATTGTCCTGATCCTGACCCATATTGTTTATGACTACCACGGCTAGACTCATTGTATTTCTGACTTGAAGATTGGCTAGAGCCAGAACCATATTTTCCATAGCCAGAAGATTCTCCCGATCCATTCTCTTGATGACCATGGCTGGAAGATTGTCTTGAGCCAGATCCATTATGTCCACGTGCAGAGGACTGACCTGTGCCAGACCCCTGATTTTGTCTTCCATAACTTCCTGACTGGTGACTAGTGCTGCTGCTGTGTTTTCTCTGTGTCGAGGACTGAGTGGAGCTTGACTGATTTTTGTCACTTATGGACTTCCCTGATTCAGATCCATACTCTTCATAGCTTGAGGACTGTCTTGGTTCGGAACCATATTTTTGTTGTTGCCTATATCCTGAGTGACCACGTGAGCTGGATCTAGGTTGCCTCTGACTAGAAGAATGACTAGAGCCAGAGCTCTGTTTTCCAGATCGATGTTGTTCAAAACTTGAGGAGTTTTCTGAGCCAGATCCATGTTTTTGTTTTTCCCAACTTCCTGACTGACCACTTGAGCTGGATCCATGTCTTCTTTGACCAGAGGATTGGCCTGAGCTTGACCTATGTTTTCCATAATGGGTAGACTCACTAGAGTTAGAACGATATCCTTGCTCTTCACAGTCTTCTGATTGAGATCCTGTGTTTGATTCATGCCATCTGTGTTTAGAGGGCTGACTTGAGCCACTCTCATAACCACTACCAGTAGAGTCATTTGAATTTGACCAGTGTTCTTCTTCACAACTCCCTGAGCCGAATCCATCACGCTGCTTACCAGGGGCCTGGCCTGATTTCTTACTATGTTGTTTATTCCCTGAGAATTCATTTGAGCCACGTCTTTCTTGCTGATGAGATCCATGCTTATTTTGCTCACTATCCTCGAAGTGGCTTGAACTTGACTCTGTCCTTTCCCCAGAGCTTTGCCTGTCCCCAGAACTAGACAAACCTCTTTGATGCTTCAGTTTTCTGGAGGTGGACCTAGGCCTATGTTTAATGCTTCCTCTGGAGCCCCTGGAATAGGAGTCATTCTCTCCTGCACTAGAACTTGTATAACTGGAAGAGGATTCTTGTCCTTCCTCTTCTTCTGTTTCACTTTGTTCCTCTTGGTGCTGGTGACTATGATTTCTCTGCTTTGACCCTGAAGCTTGGCAGTAATCTTGGCCAATGATTTTATTACAAGCCTGAGCCAGCTTGAATATCATTAGAAGATACTCATTAAAATCCACTTTGTTGTTATGGTCTCGATCCAAACTTTGCATGATGATATCTACAGTGTCCGGATCATCTGGATTCTGTAAGGATCAAGTACAGAGGGCAGCTCTGTCAGTATGGACTACACACCCAGCTAACCAATTGGAGGAAGGCTGCAGAAACATGAATGTTTGGCATATTTACGTGGAGCTTAACCATACAGTCCTTTGGGCTGGATTGCTCTATCCTGAGCAGAAAGAGAGAAGGAATGTGCAATGAATACTGCAGTGAGAAATAGCTAGAAGGGAGAAATGCAAGGGAGCAAGGGGGCCAATTATTTTTGTTAAAGAATGATAAAATAGGGACAGTTAACTAACTTATAAAGAAAAATTTTGTATACCTACATTAGTTATATATGACTTTATTCAACTTAATAATTAATTAACTCATTCAACAAGGATTTAGTGTGTACCTGTTGTCTGCCTAACATTATATTATATGAGGGAATAAAGCATTGAACAAATTCTGTTCTGACAGAATGTAACTTAAGGTTTAATGGGTCAGATATGCAAACTTACAATTATAATTTATTGTGATAAGGTTTTTCTGAGTTAACATTCATGTTAACTCATGATGGGGTTCAGGAAAGGTTAATGAGAGGATGTAATGTCTTTTGAAGGATGGGTTTAAATTAGCCAAATGAAGGGATAGAAAGAGAAGAGAGGGGCAAAACATTGTTCTGGGCAGAGGGAATCATATAAAAAAGGGCTAGAGGAGAGAGAAGGCATGACTTATTCAAAGAACTGAAAAAAATACACTTTGCTAGATTAGAGTCCTAGGAGTTAAGAAATGTGACTAGAGAGAAATAGGGACTAGATCATAACTTTTAAGTCATATTAAGGAATTTTGGACTTTATATTAAGAGCAGATGAAAACGATTGAAGGATTTTGAGCATCTAATGCTAAGATTAGAAGTAGAAGACAGCCTGAACCAGAGCACTGACAATAGTGATAAGAGAGAAATGGGCTGTTTTAATGTCTGTTGATAAACTCGATGGAGTTTGGAAGGTGATGGTACCTGCTGAGAGTGAGAAAATCGAGAATGATACCAGGTGTCTACCTTGGGCAAAAAGGAGAAGGAATTAATTTAGAGGGGAGGATGATGAGATTAATATCTGACAGAATTTAAGACCTCCATGGGAATCCAGATAACAATATTCAGTAGGCAGTTGTGTTTAGGGAATTGAAACTTAAGAGCTAAGTTTAAGCTCCAGATATTTACTTCTAAAGCTGACAGAGTTAAGGTGGTAGTCACTCTCTTTTGTGATTTGGGGGTAAGTGCCAATTTCCTGAACTCAGAGGCCTTCCACTACCAGAATCTCAGAAATGGGGAGTGGTGTGGATATTTTCGACTAAAGGAAGACAAAGGGAAGAAGATGTGTTTCACCTACTTCGTGGTTTTTCAGAGGATGATAAGAATTGCTCCCATAGAGAGGACATTTTAAAATCTACGGATTTTGTCTGTTGTTTGGTAGGATCATTTACCTTGGTCATATTATGGAAACCATTACGGGTCAACTTTTGATGGTATCTCAAGCCTACCAAACCCTGTTCTCTATTGCCATATCGGGAAAGTCCTCTAAGGATATTTGGCATATATGATGAAAAGGCAGGAGGGATGAAGCAGAGAATTGTTGCAGAATTTAGCCGTGGCATGGGGTTCTTACCTTCAGAATTTGTCGAAACTCATTTTCCAAAAGTTCTTTCAGAGATGCCATGTTCAGCATGCTACACTCCCCATGCTGGGTGGTATATTGGTAGAAAACATCAATGACCGTGACAATGCCTTGTAGGAGTTGAGGCATCTTTATGCAAATTTAAGTTAACCTAGAGGGAGGAGAAAGACAGGTCCACCTTTTATTATTTCTCTCTTTTTGCTTAAATGCATAAATAGTTCTAATCATTTGTAATAATTGTCAGTTGTGATTGATTTCATCCTGTTGTAATCAAGAACTAATCCAGAGTTGAATGACTTGCTCAAGCCGTGTAGCAAGAAAGTGATGAAATAGGAACAGGATCCATGTGTCTTATTTCCATTCCTAAATTAATATAGGAGTGAGCAAAGACTTTTTGTTTTGGGCTCTCTGCTTCTAACAGGGTATAAAACTTTTTCTCTGGAGCTGTAGAAATCCTGAGTATGCCAATCCATCCACCTCCCCAGTTGCTTTCTAGGTTCCCGCCATCATACTGCAGGGCACAGGTTCATCATTTGCATGGCATGCCTGACTCCAGCGAAGGAGCACCAGTAGGTAACCTGGACCCTTGACACTTCTAGGCTAGGGCAAGTAGATAAAGTGGGTGAAGACAACCCCAGGCCTGGGTGATAGGCAGCTGGGGGCAGCCACTATCAGATTTAGCTTCTGTTTTCATTCTCCAAGTAGGGACCTTCAGGCCTTACTGGTTACATAACAGAGAGAGAAACCTCAGTAGTAAAAGAAACAACCTATGTAGTGGATAACTAGATTCCCATGATCTTAAGGAAAGACCCCCAAAAAGGAGGCACTATACAATTTAGTCATTGCTTCATTTTCTTACTCAATAAAGTTAGACTTATACCAAAGTTCCCCAGAGTATACTAAAAAGAAGACTGGTAGCCTGTGCCACTTTGCTTTAGAGCACATCCTGGACTTTTATAAATTATAGCCCCAAGGACCCTTGAGTAGAACTTAGCCCCTGCTCACTTACCTAGTTCACCAGAGGAACAGCAGGATGAAGACTGAAGCAGCTTGCAGGGTGCTGCTAGTTGGGGATAGTGGCCTTTTTATAGTGGGACTAATGGTCCATCTTAGGGAGGAGGTGCTGTCTCTTAGATGTCCTAAGCAAGTCACTCCTAAACAAGTCACACTCCTTCTCCATCTCCACCTCCTGAGGTGTTTACCTTCTCACTTCCTTACATGTTCACCTGAGATTGCAATAGCAATTCCCAAATCTGGGCTAGTATCAGCCCCACCTGCCAAAGTCTCGGGACACTTTGCACAAAGGCCTCTTTGAGTATTCACCCAGCTATGTAGCACAGTGTGTTGACAACAAATTGTGTGGACTTTAATAGAAATTGAGTGGAGTGTGTGTATAGGGCCATCAAGGTCTAATGTCAAAGAATCATGGAATTTAATGTTCAGAAAGAAACCTATGGATCATCTCGTCAGACTCTTCCAATCCAGGACAAATTTTCTTATAGGACATTCCAGTCAGGATGTCATCCGTGATTTTATTACTACCTCTAGGAATGGACAATGGCTGCAGAGCTATCCTTTTCATCTATTTATCTAACCCGATTTACCTGATGTTAGTGACCATTCATCAATGTAGCTTTCTTTTCAACAACCATATAACCTTAGGAAGAAATGTTTGTTCTCTAGCGCAGTGTCCAAGGTCCTTCTCGATCTGTGCTGTGATTTCTCCACAACTCCATTTCTTCTCTCCATATTCTACTGTAATTAACCACTTCAGCCCTCCTGAAGATATCATGCTATTTCATGTTTGTTCTTGGAATATCTTTCCTCATTATCTGCCTAGTGAACTATTAATTCTTGAGAATTCACTTTAGCCTTCCTGTAGGAAGTCTTTCTTGAATTACTCAAAGGAAAGTTATAATTGGTTTGTTCATAATTTTATAGTTATAGCAATCACACTGTATTGTAACCTTTAGGAATTGCTTTACTATATAATTAATGTTTAGTATAAAATTAGAAAATATTGATAAGTAAAGAAAGGAAAATCAAAATACTAATCAGAAAGCTACTATTATTCACTTTACTGTTAATAATTTGGTTAATTATTATCTCTCACACACACATATATATTTGTATATGTGCTTCTGTTATTACTAGGCTATGGGCTTCTTGAGAACACGGAATGAGCATATTTATCCCTGTGCTACTTAAGACCCATAAAGGTCTTCAATAAATGTTTGTCAGTTTGAATTACATTGAAGGAGGAACAGGGGTCATGACTGCAGTCCTTTGCATTGACTCAATTTCACTTTTTCGCAGGATGAGGGTCTGCCTGTTCTCTTGCCATCTTTGCCTCAGAAGACACGATTTCTCCTGAATATAAATGGAATCTTAGCATTGGGAATCCATGAGTGGCTCTCTGTTTGTTCCTGAGGACCATGCTCTGTATTCTATCCATTTTGAATGTATAACACAAATTTTACTGAAGGTGAGTTAAGCTACATAGACTTAAAACTTATGCAATATAGTCATCAGGGTTTGAGGAGTGGTTGCAACTATTGGCAAATGGTAATTACATGATTCCAAATTCTACCATCATTAGGCTGTGTTGTTGTTTTTTTTTTCTAAGAATTACCCAGAGTGAGGTAGAGTCAGTATCCAGGCTTTAGTCCTGTTTCCTCTGGATGCCTGATTTGGGTCAGGTTGTCATGCTTCATCAGAGGAAAGACCTTTGTAAAGGTGTGACTGGGACTGTGGGAGTAAAGGGAGGTGGAATTTGCTGAGTGAAGACTAATTTCCTGCAGGAGCCACCTGTTGTCTCAGAGGGAGGAAAGGATTGCAGGTAAAGGCTGTTCTAGGTGAACATGCCCTTGAGGCCAGTGTTCTCCTATATGAGGGGTCAACAAACTTTTTCTGTGAAGAGCTAGGTAAAAAACATAACAGGATTTGTGGGCTAGATGGTCTTTGTTGCAACCACTCCACTCTGCTATTAGAGCATGAAAATAGCCATTAATGACATATAAACAAGCATGGCTGGGTTTCAATAAAACTTATTTATGGACAGTGGTCTTTAAATTGTATATAATTTCACATCATATGCTTTTTTTTTCCTACCAGCTGCAAATGTGGAAAACATTCTTAGCTTGTGGACTGTACACAAATTGATGATGAATTCGATGTGGCCCACGAGCCATAGTTTACCACCTTCTGCTCCTTTGTTTGCTCGCCAAGAAGATTCTCCAGGAGATGAGAATCTCACGGGGAAGAGAGAGGCTAGAAAGTGTGGGACTTCAGAGCCACTAACTTTTGTGAGGAAGAAAAGTGCACATGTCTGTTTGTGAATATCAGCATGCGTGGGAAGAGAACAGAACAAGGGACAGGTGGGTGCTCATAAAAGGGAGGTAAGTGTTGACTTGATGTGAGGAAGAAAATTTTAACATCTGCATTGACTGAAAATGCAGTGAACCCATTCTAAAACAGTTGAAGCTATTGTCAAGGATATTATAGGAACTTTCATGTCCCATGAAAATACTACTTTACTATTTTAAAACCACTTAATTCTTAAGTGCTTTATTTTCTGAATATCCTCACCAACTAGAATTTTGTTAAGCTTTATATCCTGGGTTGTGTCGTGAAAACAAGAGGCATATTTCATATGTATTTTGGCATCTTTCTCTATTGAGTATTATTACCATAAGAATTGGACTAGATTACCACAGAAGTTCTTTCTAAAACTGACGTTTTACTGGTGGGTGTGTTCCACAGTAGCAGGGTTGGGCATGGAGATTCCCCATCTTAAGTTTGGTTAGTGGTTTTCCCTTTTGGAGACAATAGGCTTTAGCAGAAAAGATTTCTCACGGTGTGTGCCATGATCTAGATTTTTGAGTGAGTGCCTCTCTCTATGTGTTGGCAGAAGAAAGGAAATTACGTTTGCCTTCACGCCACGCACAGTGGTTTGTGTGCTGATGTGCATCGTTTCGTTAATCCTTATACCCACTCCTTGCTGTAGTGGTTTATTATTACCTCCAATAAACTATTATTACCTCCATTTCGCAGATGAGAAAACCGAGGCTCAGAGAAAACATGTAATTTGTTTCAAATCACTTGGCTATTAAATGGAGAGAAAGACAAGATGCAAATCTAAATCTGATTCTTCCTAGGAATATCTAGGGAACAGGAAATTATTCATGTCTTGGAAAAGGAAGATTTTGGAGGTAATTCTGGAGGAATAGATATTTTCACCTAAGAAGGAACACACACACACACACACACACACACACACACACACACACACACACGAAGTCAAGGCTGAAGCTCTCTTACCATCCTTGTCTGTTCACTCCTTCCTGCCTGTCTGGTTGGCAGAGTGATGTGCCTATAGCACCATCTTCTGGGTCTTAGGGAAATTGTGCACAAAGTTCTTTCCTCCTTGTCCTTTTGGTCCTTTGCCCTCACCTCTCCCGTGCTACTGCTGACAGTTCTTTGTAGCTTAGGTTCTAAGAAAGACAATACTATGTAAAAAACATTGATATATATACATGTACACACACACAGAATATTGATTGTTAGGATTAAAGGATAGTGTATATTGTCCTCCTCAATATTTGTATTGAGGATAAGTTTAAATTTTAGTAATGTTATATACAAATTTGTTGTTTAGGGATCAATTAGAGTGTTAAATATGAAAGCTTAAGTATTGATGTCTCTGCCAAATTTGATTTTACACATGACTGTTATGATGATGTATTAGGTTTTGCCATATCCGCAGGTCAGTGCAACTGATCGCAAAGCCTTGGAGTTATAGAGTTTCTAAGGCTCTATTTTCATGCAACTCATTTGCATAAAAATTGCTCATAGAAATTTATGAACAAATATTGCATTTCACCTCTTTTCTTGTCCCATTTCCCTACTTTATAAATGGTAAGACTGGAAACATCCAAACAGGTAGACAACTAAGGATAGAGCTTTGAGGAACAAAAAAATTTAAGTGCAGGCTGTGGAAGAGGAGCCCTCAGAAAAGCCCAAAAGAAGGTGTGAAAATCACATTGTAAAGGGTCGATAAGTAAATGGAAGGTGGGAGTCACAGACAGAGGCCCTCTGGCAGGATCCATATCAGTTGCTGATGAACCATGGGCAGACTCAGATTGTTCCGAGGTTAGTGGCTCTCTGCTTTTATGAGATTCTGAGTGTCTGGATCTGCTTACTGACTAGTTAGAAGTAGATTCCTACTGTTTTCTTGACCCGGACTCATACCATCAATGGGTTGGTTCTGACTTTCTCGTCTTCCGATTGTCCTTCACTATCATTGTCTTAACTAATACTGGGTGCCTGACTTTTTGTTTGTTATGGATTCAGTGTGTATAGATGATTGCCAATGAGATGACCTAGACTATCCATAAATAGAGTCATGTCTTTCTCTTGTGTTGGATCCAACATTTCTGTGAATAGACAGACACAGATCGCCTATGAGTAGAAGTCCACCTTTGATAGAACCCTGGACTGTCTTCTGATTGCCCATGGCTAGAGTCATCTCTTCCTCTTGTGCTGGACCAGACCACCATATGGTATACTTAGACTTAATGGAGAGGCAAAGACTGTGTTTCTCAGTCTTCCGATTATCCTTCTCTGTGACTGGACTGACTATAACTAGATCCTCCTTGTCTACTTATATTGAACTCAGACTGGGTAAATGATCGTGTGAGTAAACTCAGTACTCATAGCTGCCTCTTGTTTTACTCTTGGTTAAATTGTGCACTTTTGGGGTGCTGGATCTTGGCTGTCACTGGGTAGATGCAGATTACCTTTCAGTGTGTATTTGTCCCTGATAAGACTCTTGAGTATCTTGATCTGTCTTCTGACTTTATCTCACCTGTCCATACCCATACACTAATCTGTGGACTGAAACTGACTTTCTATACAAGTTTCCTGATTGTGTATCACTATCACTGCTATAATTGGATCTTCAGTATATTTATATACTTGATCCAGACCCTATAGATGCAAATTTTATATGAGTAGATATGGGATATCTAGAGCTATCTCCTGGTTGTTTATAACAAGGTATGTGTCTTTCTGTTATATTTGGACCCCAATTCTCCTTGGGTGGATCTAGAGCATCCATGAAATAGATCTGACCATGTTAATACCCTGGCTATCTAGAAATGTCTAACTCTCCATGGCTAGAATCTTACCTTCCTCTTGTTCTGAACCATGATTGTTTATGACCGTACTTAGATTGACCATGGGTGAAAGCTGACATTCTATCTCAATCTCCTGATTGTCCCTTACCATCACTAGATAGACTATAACTGGCTGTCTGTTTTTTGCTTCTACTCGTATCAGACTGTGTAGATGTAGGCCGTGAATGTCCACTGCTGCCTCCTATCTAGGCTAGATACTTGTCTTTTTTTCTGCTGGACCCAGATTTTTCATGGATTTATGCTGATTCTCCATATGTGTTTCTTGATTGTCCTTCACCAGCCTAACTATAAGTGAATTCTTGTCTAATTGTGTTGGTTCCAGACTTTGTTGGTGATGACTGTTTAGCAACAGACTCCAAGCATATGTAGTTATCTTCTAAGTGTTCATGAATGGACCTGTGTCTTCCAGTTTTACTGGACTCAGATTCTCCTTGACTAGACCCAGACTGTTCATGAGTTTTTGTCTGGCCATGATAGACACTAATCATCCAGAGCTGTCTTCTGTATATTCATGGCTGACTGTTTATCTCTTTCTAGTGTTGGGTCCTGATCATCTATGTATGTAGATCCAAACTGACCATTAATGGATATCTGGCTCTGAAAAGACCTAGGATTTAGAGTTTATAGAGATATTTCTTAAGTTTCTTTAACTGAGTCCTCATTTTTCTCTTGTGCTAGAGCCTGAGTATATTTGATCATACTCAGACTGCCCATGGATTGATTCTGAATGTATTTTATCACCACTGTCCTAATTATAATTGCATCCTTGATGTCTGCTTATAGTGAATCCAGAATGTTTAATAATATTTGTCTGTAAGTTTACCCTGAAGATTCAGTGTTGCCTTTTGATTATCTATAAGTGGACCCATTTCTTTCCCTTAGGTTTAATGCAGATTCTTCAATGGAAGATCTGGATTGCCATAGATGCTAATCCTTGTTGGGTGTTTGATTTAAAAATTTTAAAACAATTTATTGGTGTATAATAACCATACATAATAGTGGGATTAATTTTGACATTTCATATATGCATATAAAATAAGTTGGTCAATTTCATTCCCCATTGCCTCCTTGCCTCCCCTTCTTCCTCTTTGTAGCCCCCTTTTCCTACCCTACCGGTCTCCTATTTTCATAAAGTTCCTCCTTTTTTCTCTCGTTTCCACATATAAGCAAAAACATATAAGCAAAGACTTTCTGAGCCTCTCTTATTTCACTTAACATAATGCTCTCCAGTTCTATCCATCTTCCTGCAAATTACATAACTGTGTTCTTCTTTGTGGCTGAATAAAACTCCATTTTCTTCATTCATTTCTCTGTTGATAGATACCTACAGTGGTTCCATAACTTGGCTATTATGAATTGTGCCACTATAAACACAGGTATACATACATGTATCACTATAGTATGCTGACTTTAATTCTTTTGGAAAAATACCAAGGAGTGATATAGTTGGTCATATGGTGGTTTCATACCCAGTCTTTTGAGGAACCTCCATACTGATTTCCATAGTGGTTGTGCGAGTGTACCATCCTAACGACAGTGTATAAGTATTCTTTTCACCTGCACCTTCACCAGCATTTATTATTTGTTTTCTTGATGATTGTCATTCTAACTGAAGTGAGATGAAATCTTGGTGTAGTTTTGATTTTCATTTCTCTGATTGCTTGAGATGTTGAACATTTTTTTCATATATTTTTTGCCATTTGTACTTATTTTGAGAAATGTCTGTTTAGTTCATTTGCACATTTGATTGATTTTTTTTGGTGCTGACCTTTTGAATTCTTTACATATTCTGGATATTAATATTTTGTTGGAGGAGTAGCTGGCAAAGATTTTTTTTCCTATTCTGCAGGCTCTCTCTTCATGCTGTTGTTTCCCTTACTGTACAGAGCTTTTTAATTTGATACCATCCTATTTATTAATTCTTGGCATTATCTCCTGAACTTTAGGAGTCCTATTGAGGAAGTCATTGCCTGTGCCTCTATGTTAGAGTACTTACCTCATGTTTTCTTCTAGCAGTTGCAAAGTTTCTGGTCTAATTCCTAAGTCTTTAATCTATTTTGAGATCAGCTTCTATCTTGCTGAAATAGACATAAGTGATCTTACTGATGCTGTCTAAAATATCATGTATCCAAAAGAATGTAGGAGGACACAAACATTTCCTGCATATATAGGTTCAACAGTGCAGGAAGCAGTCTTACCCATTTAGTCCACAGTAAGAGCTCTATGATAGTTATATAAATCTCTCTGAAAATAGTAGTGATAATCAATAATGCTTGCTTTCTTTCAGCCCACCATGTTCTAGGGCTATATAATGGAGCAATGCAAAAAGAATACTGAATAATCTCAGAGAAGGCACATTTCTATCCTGTTTCCTTCTATGTAGAGACTTTTATGGTTATAGGGGACCTAAGATAAAGAAAAAAAAAAAGCCAAGCATCTAGTAGTATTATGCCTTAAAGTACATTCCTAAATTTCCACCTTGGTTAACACTAGGTAGTAATAGTTGGATAAACTCCCTCTTACCCAGTTCACCAAAGGTGCATGTAGGATGTGGAATGAAGGAACTGGCCGTGTGCTGAGGTCAGGAGAATGGTCTTTTTACATCAGCTAAAGGTCCATGCTTGGGGGGAACCATCCTTTATGAAATGATCAGATTCATAGTCATGTTCTGATCCACTCACATCTCCACCTTTCTTTCTGTACTGTTTATTTCTCAACTGTTTCAGTGCTCATTTCTGCCTATATTAATTAGCAGCTTCTAGATTTAGGTTGACATTTGTCCTAAATCACCAGAAACTTGACAGTAGAGTCTCTTGTGAAATCACAGGTTCATTGTGTGTATGTATTATCCTTTAAACACTTCTGCATCTCCCATATTGATCTAACAAATACTTAATGCATGTTTGTTGAAGAATAGTGATCCTCAAACCAAGAATGGTAGAATATGTAAGGGGAATCTGAAATTCAAGATAGGTGAAGAGTTTATAGAAAAGTGCCCAGCTAGGATTTAATATCACATAGTTTGTTACTATGAATTTCATCTCTCAGTATTGAATAAATTTCCCACTGAAATAATTGAACCACTGTTGATGGTCTTTGAGATAGTGTAATGAACAGGATAGGAGAGGATATTGGAGGTGGACATATTTAGTATGTCATGCCATATTGGGAGCTGAGGTTTACTCTTCTCTTTTTTTTTTTTGCGGTACTGGGGATTGAACCCAGGGGCATTCTACCTCTGAACTACACCCCTGGCCTTATTTTTTATACTTTATTTTGAAACCGGGTCTCACGAAGTTGCGGAGGGCCTCACTAAGTAGCTGAGGCTGGCTGCGAACCTGGATCCTCCGGTCTCCACCTCCCAAGTACTGGGATTACAAGCATGCACCACCACGCCTGGCCTACTCTTCTATTTTTATCATGGTCTTTCACCCAGAACATTAGACATATGCTGCATATTCTACCTTGGTGATCCTCAAAACAGACGTTCACTCTTGTAATGGCACAACTATCTCTACGCAGGAGACTCTCAACCCCCTAGAATTTTAATTTTTGGACTTTTTTATCTTGCTATATAATCCATATAACCTTTCCATTTGGATACTTAAATGTCCCCATTACCTCAAACCTAGGGATTTCAAACTCGACCCATTATAATACTTTCTCTAGAGATAACTTTTCTCCTGTTGTCTTCTGTAAGTGACATGACCATCCTCGCGTGTCTTGGGTTAGAGACTCCTTAGTCATTCTTCATTTCCCCTCTTCCTTCACCCTCATATTCAGATGACCACCACATCCCTCAGATATGTCTCCAGCACCCAAGGCTTTCTTCTGCTTTTAGTACTGCTGATTTTATTCTGGCTCTAGCCGCCTTGCACCTGGATTATTTCCAGAAGCTTTCTAAGTCTTTCTCTACCACGAAGCTACCTACATGCCAGTTCTTTTCCTACATTGCTACTAGATTCATCTTCCTAAAAACAGATATTATCATTTCATTTCTATGCATTAAATCTCCTAATGTCTCTCCTTTACCTATAGAATAAGTTCCAAATTTCTTAACTTGGCACATAAACCTCCTCAAAATCAGGCATGAATCTTTATTTTTTTTAGCCTCATCCTCTGCTAGGTGTCTCTTATGGGATTTTTTTTAAATGTTACCAACCATCCGTGATCACACCACCCTCATTTATGACCCAGTGTCTTTGCCAATGCCATTCCTCTGCCATTTCTCTTCTTCACTAAACAAGCTCCCTGCTCCTCCTGTATGATCTGGCTGCAAACATCACCTCCTTGACAATACTCTCTGATTTTGGGGGGTTTAAGTCATTCTCTCTAGTGAAATCACTTGCATCTACATAGGGTTCTCCTATAGCTCTTGCCACACTATATATTATAATTGCTTATTCATGTGTCCATCAGCCACCCATCCCCATACCCAATCCCCCGTATCCATGCTAATAGATGTGGTTAATATGTATTCTATGAGAAATAATGTAAAATGGTTTTGGATATTTAGGGAAGGCATAGACTGTTTTCCTCTTAGAACTACAAAGTACTAATTAGTCTATTAAAGCTCTGATTCTGAGAAGCTCTGAAGTACCTGGGCTCTGTGTCTCACCATGTTTTTCCAACTGTTTTAAACCATGGAACTCTTCTTTTGAAGAATATCTATGAATAGTCAAGGGACTTAGTAGGGGAAATGCTGCTCTGTATCAAATGCTCTTTGGAGCATTAAAAAAAGAGATGGACATATATCCATGTTTTTGCTTTCTTGTCAGCATTAACTTCTCTCATATTTTACCTCCCCCTTCCTCTCTCTTTCCCTCTCTCTTTCGTGGTGCTGGGGATTGAACCCAGGAGCATTCTACCTCCAAGCTCTACCCTCAGCCCTATTTTATTTTTTATTTTGAAACAGAGTCTCACTAAGTTGCTGAGGGCCTCGCTAAGTTGCTGAGGTTGGCTGTGAACCTGTGATCCTCCTGTCTTCGCCTCCCACGCGCTGAGGTTACAGATATGCACCACCACTCCCAGCTTCAGCTTCTCTTGTGTTCCTCACAGACTTTTTCCATCTAATGAGCCTGGCCACCTTGCTGGAAATTTATGGTATGAGTGATGGCCCTTCGAGGACTGGTAGCCAGGATTCAGCCCTTACAATATGGGTCAGGTTTCTAAATCTTGTTGATTCATAGATTACTAACAATTTGCAGGGTGGTTAGCTATTACACTGAAAGATGATTTTCTGGATTGTATATAAATCAACATTTTAATAAGTATCTTGAATGACAATGTGAATAGATGGCAAATATGTTGTATATAAGATTCAGGATGCATGAAGATTTTATAGTCTGGAATGAAATGGTTGGAAAATCAATCAGAAATAGTTTTAGTAGTGATAAGTGATACAATGTGAACATGGGAATGAACTAACAACAGTATAAGCACAAGAAGGAAAACATGAAGTTTTATAGCAATATGCATAGAAGAGACATTGTGTGTGAGAGAGAGAGGGGGGGGGAGAAGGGGAGAAGATAGCTTATAATGAGCCAACCATATAACAGTATCAAAAAAGTTAATGTGATTTTTTTACTGCATTTATACAAGTATGATATCTAGACAAAGGAGCTAGTATTTGGTATTCTTTTTACACTCTAAACTAGTAAAACCTACCCAAGGTGTTGTGTTTAATGTTGGTTGCTTTTTTTAAAAGAGGGTTATGGACAATTTGAAGCATGCTCAGTGTGGATATCAAACAAAAAGTGAAAACAATTACTATGGTTGCCAGAGCAGGCACAGAGAAGAAACATAGTTAGGGATGCAGGATACCTGCAGCTCCAGATCCCTGCCCTCATGCAAAGCCTTGCCTGGACCAGTCCAGCTTGATGCACCACTGCTCATAGCTTAGGGGGGACTCTGGCTGCCTTGCCTTTGGAGGGGCTGGGAGTGGACACGCGTGAAACGACAAAGTAGAAAGGCCTGAGCCTTCAAACAGAGCCATAGTCCTTTGGTATGAGAAATACCCTTTTACTGAAGAGCATTAGTCTGAGGGCCTGGCATGGCGTGAATGGCCAGTGGCTGGCTTGTTGAGAGGACTGTAGAGTTAATGACAGTTATACAGAGTCACCAGCATATTACATGTATTTTGTATTTATATTGCCTGCCTGTGTTTATCTTAAGGGAGGATATTTAAGAGGTAGGAGGTAATAACAGGAGTATAAAAAAAGTATTCTGAGTTGTGAGCCTCTGTTTAGCTAGAATAATCACTGAGATACAGTTCGAGAAATCCTTCAAGTATGGCCTTATGTCACCAGTGAGGTACTTTTATGTTGAAGTCATAGATTCCTTGATCAATGCTGATCTTGTGATCATGAAGACCTGCTCAGTCTCTCCATTAGTATTTTATTTCTGTTCTAGTATCCCTGAATAGCAACTTGCTTTCGCAGTATCTTGTGGTTTCCCAAGGATTCATCTCTATTTTAGGATTTCCCAAACAACTTGGGGCAAAATCCCCAAGGCAGGATCAGATATTTAATTAATTAATTAATTAATTAATTAATTTTGCGGTACTGGGATTGAACCTAGGGTCATTCTACCTCCGAGCTACACCCCAGCCCTATTTTTTATTCTTTATTTTGAAACCGGGTCTAAGTTGCGGAGGACCTCACTAAGTAGCTGAGGCTGGCCGCGAACCCAGATCCTCCTGTCTTAGCCTCCCAAGTACGGGGTTACAAGCGTGCGCTATCACGCTGGGCTACCAGATATTTTAAATGACATCCCCAGTGGTGGTAAGCATAGTGAAATTACGTGTAACAGACACTTTTGAGTCTTGACCATTTCAGGGTGAATTCCCTCTCTGGAGTACTCCTTAAATGGTTAGAGGTAGTGTTTGCTCTCTTTGTTCAAAAATTTTAATCCACATGCCCTGGATTCTAACTCTTTCCCCACTTTTTGCCCTTTCTTTGTTGGCACCCATTAGTGCTCATGCAAAGTGTACTATCGCTCAAAATAAGTACCATTTAATTCATTTGTAGCGTGGATGTTTCAACTAATAATTTATTTTTTTATACAGTTCTTATTAAAAAAACACAAAAAACCCCACAAAACCCTTTGAGGTTTTTTTTTTTTTTATATGATCATTGTTACATTTGTGCCCGTCTTGAGTAGATCAGACCATAAGGCAGCATGGAGCAATGTCAACTACAAAGGCTTTGGAGTTGGGCCCATACCTGCTTGAGTTTACCTTCAGTCTCTTCCTTTCTATGCTGTTGATCTTGGGCAAGGTAGCCTTTCTGAGTCTGTTTCCTCATACTTCAAGTGAGGATAATAATGCCTGTTTTAAAGGCTGTTGAAGTATTACGTATGCTAATTATGTCAATTATCTGACACATTGCTCAATAGTTTAGCTATATTAAATCTTATAGCTATTATTATTATATAATTATCAGAGTTTAGTTGTTATCCTAATATCAACTCTCTTAATTAGGTGACCTTTTTTACACTTTTATAGACATATACCAGTAAGAGAGGATATACAAATGTAAATGTCTTTTTTACAAATGTAAATGTCTTCCCCCTCCCTTAGAGAGTATTTGATCATTCTGTTCCCCTTTCTAAACTTTAAAATATCATAGTAGGCTTTCATGTCTTTTTTAGATAGAGCACAACTTCAGGGTAATTGTCTCTTGTGAGTAGAGCTCCTCCAAATATTGTCATTTGCTTTTTATTTCTTTCATATTTTTAAACTCAGTGACTGAGAACCTTATTGGAAAAACAGAGTAAAAGAGCTAAGAACATTGTAAGAAAAAAAATAGGGAAGTAGTGTAAAAGTGGGGAAGACCATGCTACTCAGTGGTTAGAAAGTGAGAAATTATGTTCATCCTTTTCTCCTTTGTCCCTGGCTGACTTCAGGCACACTGTATTCTGTGCTCTCCCTCCCTTATATTAAATAGGATCTCCCATCCAAAGTTGCATTGTAAATATTTAGGGGAGCTTCATTTCTGAGGCATAGCTGGTGACTTGGCTAGGGTTTTGTAGCCTGCTGACAGGAGCTTTTCAGCAGAGAGGGTTGTGTGCTAAGCCCCTCCCTCCCCCCTCCCTTCCTTGTCTCTGGTTATTCTTGGCCTCCTTTTCTGCCCGGACCCTCTGCTGTCAGGGTTCTCAAGTCTAATTCTCAGGTGCCTTTTCTTCTCTTAAGTTTTCCCAGCATGCTATAGTGCTTCCCCTTAACTCTCAAGATTATTTCATGATCTTCCTGGGTTTATCTTCTTATCTTGTGCCCTAGATTTTCTGGCATCGAGAGAGAGAGAGAGAGAGAGAGAGAGAGAGAGAGATACACACACACACAGACACACACACAGACACACACACAGACACTGGGAATTTGGGGTGTGGGGGGGAGTACTGGGGCACTCTACCTCTGAGCTACACCTGGAGCCCTATTTTAATTTTTATTTTGACACATGGTTTTACTAAATTGCTGAGGGACTTACTTAGTTGCTCAGGCTGACTGTGAACCTGTGATCTTCCTGTCTCAGCCTCCCAAGTACTGGGATTACAGGCATACGCCACCATGCCTGGCTGAAATCTAAGTTGGATATGTGGGACTGAAGGCAGAATTAGGAAGTAATTATGAAGGAGTCCTCAAATGGTTAGAGGATGTATAGAAGAGGGAAGCATGGGGAGGAATACAGGTAGCCTTTGCAAAGGACAGGGAGAATGCAGAAGAGACATAAATTATTCTCCTTTCAACCTGCTGCCCACATTCCAGAGTTTGTGTGTTTGTGTGAGCTTTTTTTTCAGTTTTGAATATTGTTTATTTTCTTTTTTTTACGTGCTTTTATTGGTGCATTGGAGTCTTACATTGCAATGAATATCTATTTGATGTTAACATATATGCACACAGCTCTTAGTGCCCGCCCGCCTCCCCCCTGTGTGAGCTTTTTATGTACACAGACATATACACAAATCGTAAGGGTACATATTGATGGATTTTCTCAAACTGAACCATTCATGTAACCAACACCCATACTAAGAAGCAGAACATTGCTGCACCCCCAGAGAGCCTCAACTGGATCTCCTTCCAGGTACCCCTACTCTGTAAAAGAGCAGTCTTTATCCTGTCTTCTAACACTGGAAATTAGTCTTAACCTGTTTTTGT
This sequence comes from Glis glis, assembly GCA_004027185.1. Taxonomy (NCBI): domain Eukaryota; kingdom Metazoa; phylum Chordata; class Mammalia; order Rodentia; family Gliridae; genus Glis; species Glis glis. The sequence goes on along the minus strand of PVJS01035283.1, from coordinate 1,375 downwards.
ACTTTATATATAAAGAATCATACAGCACTGTTATATGTGGCTTCTTTCACTTTACACTCTGTTTATGCATGTGTCCATTGTCCGTTAATTCTCATTCTTATTGTATTGAATTATATGAATGTGTCACAAATTTTGTATTTTTCTACTTTTGATGGCTATTTGGGTAGTTTTCAGTTTTTAGCTATTACAAATAGTACTGCTATATACATTCTTGGATATGCCTTTGGTTAACATATGTCTGTCTGTCTGTCTTTCTGCTTCCTTCTTTTCCTAGGTCACTGAGAATTTGTTAATGACAGGTGGGTACTGACTTTTGTCATAACAGTGAGTATTCAGTTGGTCATTGGCAATAGCCTATTTAGGAGGTTTCCAAATGAATGTGTGAAAAGTGTAAAGCTAAGGCAGAGAAGCAATACATCATGGTATAAACTATTGATTATCAGTGTTGCTAATATTAACCAATGATTATCAAAGTTGTTAATGTCCTCACACTCTAGTCATTTGGACTCATGGTCCCAGAGGTGATTTCAATAAGTTTCACAGTTTCTTAGTCCTAGAGGCCAGGCAATGAAGGCAGACAGTTTGAGTTCCTTCTAGGAGTCTCTTTCTCATGTCTGTGTCATGTAGAGATGCAGTATTGCACAGTGGACAGAAATAGAGCTTTGCGGTTTTACAGCTGGGATTAACATCTGGTTCCACCCTTACCTTCTGTGTGGCCTTGGGCAACTCAATTACCTTTTATGTTTTAATTTTCTCATCTATAAAATATGTATAACAGTATACAAGGTTATTTTGAGGATTAAATGAGTTAATCTGTAAAATTCTCAGCAGAATACTGGGCATATAGTAAGCAAGCAGCGAATAAAACACCACTGGAATGTGCTGCAAGTTGTCACGGCGACAGTGATACCTCTGAGGATTTTAACTCCTCGGAGAACTCCAGCTTTTATTAAATTATGATACCTGAAAAAGTCATAAACTTGAGCTCTGAGATTAAAATCTTCTGGCTGAATCTCAAATGAATTAAGTGTTTTAGTTCTCTCTGGCTTGGGAAGTTGTAAGCTGGTCCATATTAGTTTTACCACAATTTTTCTCTTATTTTTTCCACTAGTTATTTTTATTTAGGAAGCTCAAATACCTAATGGTGAAGAATAAAGTTGCATTTTATTTTTATTTATTTATTTTTGGGTCTTTCATATACATGTATATATATATATATACACACACACATTAATTGGGTGCTTTGTAATTTTACATCATATTGGGGTACAGTGTTAGAAAAACACACACACACAACTCTTTTTTTTTTTTGCGGTACCGGGGATTGAACGCAGGGGCGTTCTACCTCCGCGCTACACCCCCGGCCCTATTTTTT
>PVJS01035282.1:0-21100 GCA_004027185.1 Glis glis | reverse complement strand
CCTCTCCCTCTCCCTCTCCTTCTCCCTCTCCCTCTCATGTGGTACTTGGGATTGAACCCAGGGGCATTCTACCTCTGAGCTATATCCCCAGCCCTATTTTTTTGTTTGTTTGTTTTGAAACAGAGTCTTGCTAAGTTGCTGAGGCTGGTTTCAAACCTGTGATCCTCCTGTTTCAACCTCCCAGGTAGTGGGATTATAGGTGTGCACTACCACGCCCAGCTAGAATGGGTTTTCTAATGTGTGCGATGCTACCTGTTTATAGTGTGTGCTCCAGAATACCAATTCTGTTTATAATATCACTTTCAACAAAAGTGCTACATGATTTACTCACTAAAGCTCTAAGCCCTACTGTAAGACAATGAGGTAACTCTCTTAATTTACAAGGTAAACTTATAAAACAAGTTTATTGATTTTATAAATCACAAATGAAAATTAGTCACATTGCTTTACTTATTTTTTTCTTTTCAGAAAGGTGCCTACCTTCAGAATAGATTTGCACCAGAAAATTTTCTTTTCAATCTGGCAATAATATATGGCAGTTGCTTTAAATATTAGATAATGAATCAATTTATTTAGCAATCCAAATACCTTCTATGCCAGCAAACCACACTTGGATAAAATACAGGGAACAAAGATACAGGAGACATAATCTATATTTTCTTGAATTATATTCCTTTTGTAAAGGTTATTGCCTGTGTAGTGAGCTATCTGACGGGAAATACAAGTTTAAGAGAAAATAGCTCCTGGCTCTAAGGACTCACAATCTACTGGGAAGAACAATCATATACACTCAAAAATAAACCCATAAGCAAAGTACAAAGAGCACAGGTTCAGTGCAGGGAGGAGTAAGACTTTGGAGGGGATGAGACACCAATCTAAATAACCGATGCATTATGGTACACGCTTGGTAAAATGAAGCTACTCCAAGGACAGGTGTTTATCAATAAATTCACATTACTTCCTTACAAAAATAAACAACCCCTCATTTGAAGCCTGCTGTATAGTCTTCAAGTTGCTTTCATATCCAGCATATAATTAAGCTCTTATAGCTGCCCAGGGAAGAGAACATGAGATGTGGTCTACATTTCATAGGGAAAAAAAAATGTCAAGAATAATGCATACAAATGGCCTAAGTCCATGCAGTCATTGAAGGAACTGCCGTTGCCCAGAACTGCTGATTTTTTTAACTGGAAGCTTTTTTTTTCTCTCATTCTGGCTTCCAAGAATATTTAGATTCCTTGAAAAATACATTTATTGATGCATCCTAATTATACAGCATAGTGAGATTCAAAGAGATAGAATTCACACATGCACACAGTACTTAGTGTACATCCCCCTCCTCCCTCCCGGTGCATGTTAGTGAGGTTGGTAGTAATACCTTTGTATATGGCCATGACATTATTTGAACTATTTCCTTTCTCAGTCCTTTTTCCATCCCACCTCCCTCCTCCAGTTTCCCTCCACGTTTCTATTGATCTCTCTCCTTGTTTATCTGAAATCCTTTTTTTGGTTCCTATTTTCTCTGTAGCTGCTTAGGACATGAAATCAAATTAGTGTTACATCATTTTCACAGGTATACCTTAGCTTTAAAAAAATTCTTCTAGAATTCAAGAACCTGAACCAAACATATAGTTAGAATATATTCAGTGATGATCTGCTATGCAGTCCTGTTTCTGTCAAAACTTCAGAGAGCCGGGCGTGGTGGTGCACGATTGTAATCCCAATACTTTGGGAGGCAGAGACTGGAGGATCTGGGTTCGCGGCCAGCCTCACCTCTCGCTCTCTCTCTCCCTGTCTCTCTCTCTCCCTCTCTCTCTCTCTCTCTCTCTCTCTCTCTCTCTCTCACTCCTTAGCGAGGCCCTCCGCAACTTTGTGAGACCCGGTTTCAAACTAAAGTATAAAAAATAGGGCCAGGGGCGTAGTGCGGAGGTAGAACGCCCTGGGGTTCAATCCCCGGTACTGCAAAAAATAAATAAATAAATAAAAACTTCAGAGAATCCCCTCTCTCTCACTCTTTTGCTGCTCCAATTTTGTGGCAAAATGTCTGTGGAGAAAAAAAAAATATCAATGTAACATGATAGCTAAAGTCCAGAGTTCTGGAATGAGACTTTTGGACTCAGCTCTTACCAACTGTATGTGCTTAGTCATTTACAAAAACCTCCTAAACTTCAGTTTCTTCATCTGTAAAATGAGGATAATAATAGGATATGTACCTTACGAGGTTGCAAAGACTAAATGAGTGAAAGTCCCTGAAATAGTGCCTCACACATCTTAAATCATGTGTTGTCAATATTGTTATTTTCATTTTAATAATTGTTATTATTGAAATATACTATCTTCATTCATCATTTCCAGCTATACCTATAGAAAAGGAAGGGAATGGAATACTTTTGCTTTTTCTCCTCCTGCCAGCCAGCATTTCTCCAGTATAAGAGCATTTCTCCAATATAAGTAAGAGCCTGAGGATTTCAAGTGACCTTCGCTGAAAGCTTCTATTAAATTCCCCCAGCTTCTAAGGCTCTTTACTTTCTGATCAGCCATGATCAGAGACGGAAAACAGTTTTCAATCTTCTCCATGCCAAATCTGTGTGCACCTGAAGTGGTCTGCTTTTATTTATCCATTTCTCTTCTGCATTGTAGAGCCCCTCCTCTTAACCTCTCCATAGGAAATTGTTTCCCATGCAGACTTCTGGATCATATGCAGTTTCTCCACAGGATCCTTAAACCCTGGCACACACATTTAGCATAATAAGCACCTTGCTTTTGCCAAGGGGAGTGCAAGGCTACCTCCCATTCCTTCTGTGAATCCAACCAAGTTTATGCATCTCACAGTCGCACTGTCCAGAGGGGGCAATGTGGTAGCAGGTTCTAAGAACCATCCCACCCTCAGCTGGCCACTTGTGTCAGGGTCTGTGTCCTGTACACAGTGGCATTGACACCACTCCACCGCATCCTTGCCAGCTGCCTGAGCACGGTGCTTTACAGACAAGCAGGCTTGGAGGGCTCTGTAAACCAACTGGAGCAAAAATAGAGGCAAGGAGATGATTAAGCAAGAAATTAGATGATAAACACATTGCTCGGTCAACAGTTTTGATTCATCACTATGAAAGGCGAGAAGCTCAACTCCAAAGGGAAACCCCAAGGAAGAAGAAAACATCGCCAGTGTCCTCCTGCCAAGCCACACGGCAGTGAAATAGAATAGCTGTGGGAAGGCTAGATGGCCTCTGCCATTTGTGCCCACAGTGATTTATGCTTCAGAGGAGGGTGCCCGGGGAAACCCTGCTGCCCCGAGGCCTTGTGTCTTCTGTAACTAAGGTGGTGCTACACTCAACACTGGTTAAAATCTGAAAGCTTGCCTCATTTCAACACAGCATTTTCTCTAGTTATAGTTTCCCCAGTATATTATTCTGTGATTTTTGTTTTGTTTATTTTCAAAAGAATAATTATTATTAACAGTATTAATTTTTTTTCTTTTTTTTGGGTGCTGAAGATTGAACCCAGGGGCATTCTACCTCTGAGCTACACCCCAGCCCTATTTTCTTTTTTACTTAGAAACAGAATCTTGCTAAATTGCTGAGAGCCTTGCTAAGTTTCTGAGGCTGTCCTTGAACCTGTGATTCTCTTGTCTCATCCTCCCAAGTACTGGAATTACAGGTATTTGCCATCAAGCCTAGTTTAATAGTACCAATTTCTAAGAAAATAAGTTACTCAAATAGCTAATGAAGGTCCAATCTAATAAATATAATTGAGTGTCAATGGGTCCAATAACAATATATTACACCACCTAAAACAACCACAAGACAGTCTCTAAGCAGAAATTACAGGTAGTAGAGTCTATCTCTATTTTGACAAATGCTAATAAAATAAGATAATGCATTTGTTCATATTATTATTGTAGAATATGTATTCTTTTGTACATTGGTAATTATAATACAAATAAGACTGAATGACAACAAATAGAACAGTTACTTTCTTGCACATCTTAATATATATGCTAGTTATCTATCAAAATGCACATTTTTCATTAAAGTATTTGAAATTAATATTTTACCATAAGATAGAATACGAACAGTTCCTTCTCCAAACCTGCACGCAATTCTGGAAGGATCATCATAAATCTAGAAGGTACTGGAAATGCCTTTTCAGGGTTTAGGAAGATAATTAATGATATGCAAGGTTTAGGAAGATAATTAATGATAATTAATTAATGATGTTCATCCCAAAGTTAACATTTAGGTTCTATCGCACTCATCAAAAATGTATCTACTAAAACAAAAAATCCCCAAACATTCATTGTGAGCTATAGAGATAACAGATGTGAGTCCACACAAGGAATCCCTCCAGGAATTTCTGCCTTTTCCTAAGATTAACATATATGAATACTGACAAACAAAATTCTTTAGTATTGTGTTACATCATAAATTACACAGAAAAGTTCTCAGTATCTCAGGAGAGAAGTCATTTGGAGCTGAAGGAGAAGAGGAGGTCCTTAGAGGCTGGGATTTAAATGAACAGATGGGGAAAGGCCACTCCAGGCAAAGGTTACAACAGAAAAGGCCACGTGTTGTCACAGGACACTAAAGCAAGTAACCAAGCTAGATTGAAGTTGTGTATGGCAACAGTGAGGAGTGTTATTAAAAGTTGATCAGTAGAGTGTAATGGTATTATATTCTTAAAGGAGATTAAACTTGCAGTGAGAAGGAGGTGGTTAGACATTAGGTAAGGTACCGAGAGCATGAAAATAAACACTCAGCTCTGAACTTCCATCCGTTAAATGAAAGAATGCACTCACTAGAAGGTGACCAGATGGGCTATTTTTAGGCGGCGCTCTTCCCAGAAATAAACCTCGTCACTTCTCTCCTAAGACGGTTTACTTGGTGCCAAGGTGTAGTCTACGTCCCTGAAAATTTTATGTAAACACTTTAAAAGCAGGAAACTTTCCATGCAGAGGAAAAATAGTTTCTTTGTGTATATTAGTAAGGTAGAAAATAGCCATGTCCTTTTAAATAAAATGTGATGGCTTATCTTACTTTCTGGGAAAAAAAGCAGTAGGAAAAATATGAAACAGGTAATTCTATAGGATTCAGATTAGCTCAACTATATATATTTAATTTATTGCTAACTTATACTCTGTCCCTCATATGAATCTCCTCCGTGGCATTAGCATATACAACATGTTAACTTGAGCACTGAACTCTGAGGTCAGGAGCCTTTGTGGGCCAGGTGGCTTTGTTCTTAGCCCCCAGCTCCAGCCAGCCACCTTACAGGTTCGTAGAGGGAGCACGGAGGTCCTCACCACCCAAAAGCAGTTGGAACAAAGAAGTAAAAGCCATGGGAACCATTGTCTGGTCCTGGCGGCAACCTTGGATGCCGCATTCATATAAACAGAACAGTTTAAATGCATAATGTGCTTGCTTCTCATAGATGAAGCTAGGACAAAAGCAGTAAATACTTGAACTGACTTCACTACAATTAAAGAACATTTACATTTGTAAAAAAATCTTATGAAAATTTTGAAATACAAAGGCAGCAGAGGAAGAAGGTATTTTTTAATTATCAGAAAGGGTGGAGTTTGAGGACAGTCTGTATTAAGAAATGAAGATCTGAATCTTCACCGAACAAACACTCTGTTAAAATCCTCTTAGTATGTAACAGTTAAAAATTATAAAGCCTTTCTTGCTTTATATCTCAGAAGTATGACTAGAATGCAGAAATCTTCCCTGAGTTAATCTGGTCATATGTCAGAAAGAGAGTTGAATTTTGCAATATATGACTCTGTTTCATTTCAGCCGATTTTAAACAAACTGTCAGTATATGATACTCAACTCTACCTAGGTGAAGTTTTAGGTTCTAAGTGTACTTTAAGTATTGGGATAAATTGAATTTTGTGAGGTATTCAGGTGCTCCATTAAGAAATGTATGAGTTGTCAAAACTGGTGCATAGTGTATTTCTCTACATGCATGAGGTTATTGCATAGAAATCAGAATTGGGTAAGGGAAAGAACATACTAGATTATTTGATGAAGGAAAAGAAAATGAATGTAAATATCAATTGCAGTAATCACTACAAAGCAAAATAAAGTTTAGCACAGATATGTATATTAGGTTTAAGGAATTATAGTTTTTAAGTTGCACATTTCAGCAATCTTCAATTAATGCTCTCAACGTAGGTAAACTTTTGATTCAAAATGAATCAATGCTTATTCTTTATTAAGTGAAATCACGAGTGTTCTTTCAAATCAATGAAAGTGATTTTTGTGAAATAATCCAACCCTTTACTCAGAGTGTAACTAAGATAGGAAATAGTGTTCCTTTCTTATTTTTCCTAAAAATAGGAAATGGTTTCCTTTAAACTGAAAGATAATTTTTATAATAAAATCTCCTGTACAAAAATAGTTTTACTTGTTTTTTTGACCACTTTGAATTTGATAATATAAACATTTCCTGACATTTCTTATCACTAGCTACAGAACTGGCTTTAAGTCTGAAGACAAGTTACAGAGAAAATGGGATTGTTTACATTTTTGATGAGGGATTCAGGTAAATGTGGGAAGGAAAAGAAAGATATAAAGAATAGAGACCCTCACTTGATTATCTATTACTGTACCAATATAGATGGAACCAAATGACAAGGCATAGGTCAAAGAAATTAAAATAGGCTTCTTCTATGAGCCTTTGTTCTAAAAATGGTATATCTGACTCTCATTTATATAGATATATACTTATGAATAGGAAATTTTGCCCATAAAATTGAGTCATTCTGACATGTGTCACTCAAACTCTGACAAGTTCCTTTTGCTCTTCTCCCCAATGCATTTTGTGGGACAAGAAGCCAGAAGCTATGTTTCCTTTTTGAGTTTTAGACACTAAAGAATAAAAATGATCAAATGATGTTATTGTATACATAGAAAGATAAGGAATGAAATTGTGGATAACTGGTAAAAAAAAAAAGAAGTTTTAAAAAACAGACTGAAACAGGAGTTTCTCTTGTTAAGATTACAGTTAATGTTGACTCTTCCACTGAAATTATATCAGAAAAGTCATGTTGATATAAGGGTTTGGGAATTTTAGATGCGTATGGCATCTTAAGCACTCACAGCATTTATCTTCTTTAGATAGAAATAGAGAAGTTGTAGTGATCTATGCTTAAGTTAATGGTAGAATTAGCATTTTTTGTTGTTAACTCATGCTGTGGAATAAGATATTAATTTGCAGAATAGAAACTTTCTGTATACTTAAAACATTTCACTCTTTTGTGAATATAGTAAGTCAGCCCTTTCAGAATGAGGGCACTTTAGAATGCCATGCCCCCAAATTGATTTCAGTCATAGTAATACAATTGCTTCTTCTTTTATTCTTAAAGTGAAACTTCCTAAATTCAGAAAGATTCCTATTCCTTATTTTTCATTCAGTTGGTTGAGACAACTAATTTAAAAATAGATTTGATTATGAATTATAATAATAAAATACCACAAATATCCACTTTAGTTAACCTTCTAACATATTCTATAAATCATTGTAGTGATAATAATTCTTATATAGTACTTTAAAATTTTCAAAATATTTTAATATTTATTATCAGACTTGGTCTTCAAATAAATATCTATGTCTGTAAGTTTAGATATATTCCCATTTTATAAATTAGGAAAATAGGGCTAGATGAGATTATATGAACTTGTGTAGGATTATAGTTTACAAATTACTGAAATATTTAAGAGCACTGCCAAGGAATTGCCTATTATTTTGACTAGATAATTCTTTTCTTTTCCTTTCCTTTCTTTTCTTTTCTTTTCTTTCCTTCCTTCCTTTTTCTTCTTTTCCTATACTGGGAATTGAATCCAGGGTCTCATGCATGCTGAGCAAGTGTTTTACCACTGAGTTGCATCCCCAGCTCTTTTAGTTTTTAAGAGACAGAGTTGCTTTAAGTTTCCAGGCCAGACTCAAATTTGTCATCTTCCTTACTCAGCCTCTTGAGTAGCAGAAATTACAGGTTGTGCCACTGCACCCAGCTTTGACTGGATAATTTTTAAAGAATTTAGCAACAGTTATGTACCTTTTGCTTGAATTGTTCCATGATCCTACTTTTAAAAAAAATAGGACTTTTTGAATTTAGGGCCTTTAATAAATAGCTAGCAGAGAAGTCATGAAAAGGATAACTTAAGAAAAACAGTCTATTTCACAGTTTGGGACTAATTAAGGGACGATTTATTGGAGGCAAAAAGATAAGCATAGAGTAAAATGCATTTGTGACATTTATTTCTTTAAAATATAAGTTAAATATATAACTATATCAGCAAAGAAAGAGCTGGAAATAATAGATACATATGTTTTCTGGAATTTTTCCTCTTTTTACCTTTTTTTTTTTGCGGCACCGGGGATTGAACCCAGGGGCATTCTACCTCCAAGCTACATCCCCAGCCCTATTTTTTATTCTTTCTTTTTGAAACAGGATCTCACTAAGTTGCAGAGGGCCTCACTAAGTAGCTGAGGCTGGCTGCGAACCTGCAATCATCCTGTCTCAGCCTTCCAAGCACTGGGATTACAAGCATGTGCCACCATGCCTGGCTTTTAAAATTCTTTAGCAACTATGCTTTGGTGTAGTTTGCATACTGAACTTTTCCATTTTATGTGTACAATCAAAGAAAATTTCTTTTATTTCAATAGGAACCCTTGTGCCCATTTTCAAATAGTCTCCATTCCCACCACAGTTCTGGGCAACTCCTGTCTACTTCTTGTCTCTAAAGATTTGCTTTTCTGGTACATATTGTTTTACACAAAAATCTACAGTTTATAATGTCTCAAGGTCATTGTATTCATGATATTCTATTGGAACTAGAATTACTTTAAGAGTACTACACAATAATAATAAATACTATTACAAATTAAATGACACTAATTTTTTCGTGACTTTTTAACCATTATATAAGTGAGATATATTAATTGTACAATTGTTAATTATACAATTGAGGAAAGTACTTTGGCCTGAATTGTACAAAAGTTAAGCAATTCAAAAAAAATAAAAATCAACTGAAAGTCTCCGTAAGGGAAAGCCAGTATGTTAACATACTCATGAACTTCTGATTGTCCCTTCATAAATTTCTTTTAGGTACAGATGGAGATAGATCAACACTTACATACAAATATACTATTTATGGTATCACAGAATGCATGCTGACTTGTAACCAATGTCTTTTATTCATATATGTATTATTTTTCCAAGACATTAATTGTAATTCTAACATAATTTCTCTTTCCAAGCGCCTACTGATGGACGTTTAGATTGGTTCCAAATTTTTCCGATAGAGACAATGTTGAGTTGAACATCCATGAATAGTCTTTGGGAAGTTGTTGGTTTGTCAGGAGATTTCTGATGAGCACATTAGTTGGGCTTTATTCAGAAAATGAACTTCCACATTACAGACTATGTGTTGTTAGTTTGTCTGTGGGCACTCTAAATTCTCAGTTTATGAATTAAGTTACCAGGTGCCATAAATACCTAATAACACATTGAGGTCACCGTAAGTGCCCAAGAAAATGGTAGTAAGGCTTTGGCTCATCTTCCACACCACATGTGGTATAAGTAAAGCTTTAAAGTAATAGATACATGGTTGTCTAGAGTTAGCAGATTCCATTAAACTGATTTGTAAAACATTATTTAGTATGCTTTAATTTTGCTTTATATTCAACTGAAGGAAAGCAACATACATTAGAAGAAGCTTGGGCCCAAAAGACCTGAACCCAATTCAGTTCAGTTCAGTTTCAGTTCAGTACCCAGTTCTGCCACTTGGTAGCTCTGTGGCCTTGGGCAATATAGGGACCTTTTTGCTAAACCTCAGTCTGCTTCTCTGAGAAGGAAATATTCTTAAAAGTCACATTTCATTTGCCCTATTTGGCATAGATTGCTGGGGAAGGCAAGAATATTAGTAGGAAGACCATCAACAAATGCCCATTCACTGGCACAATTTTGTTTAAGATGACCATAACTCCATGGAGTAGCTGGTATTATTCTCAATAAAAACTGGGGCTTGGAGAAGTTAAGAAACCCCCCCAAGAGCCTGAGAGAGACTAAATGAAGTCTAGACTTTAACAGTAAAAGCTGAGCTCATTCCTCCTATCCTGTGCATAAGTGAACAACCTGTGTTACCAATACAGGGAATAATTTTACATTCGGTGTTTGCACTATACAAGCACCCTTAGTGGTTGGAGTGGGTGTGACTCTGAAGAAGGAACGTGACTTTTCTTCTCTTAGGAATTTTAGTACCTCTGAAGTAGCTCATTTGTCATCCCATCTTCCTTATCTGTACAGATTTCTTCTAGAAGTCAGTTTTCATGTTTTATTATGAACTACAACTAAATCCATTTGTATCACACTAATCTGTCATCTGGAAGAGTTTCCCAGACAGAATCGAAGGCCTTTAGCTGTTAAAGGCATTTTTCATATATTCATTTTGCCCTCTAATCTGTCATACAAATTCACAAATGGTGACAGGAAACTGAAGTTCATTTATTTAGAGTGTCCTCATGCTCCCTCCTAAGGACATTAGAGGCTTCTCAAGTTGAATTCAACGTGTACATGTGTGCGGGGACAAGACACTGCAGAACTTTGCTATCCCTGCAGATGAAGCGGTAAATAATTCCTAGCTAAGGAGGGGAGAGCTAGCCTTCAGCGGAAAAGCAGAATCAGCTTGCCATGTTATTTCCCCAAAGCTTTCATGAGATCTGAGGGCTGTGGGCTGATTTAGTATTGTATTGAGGATCCTGCTGCTCCAGGGCACTTGACTATAACTCCCTTATATTGCAATTAAGTGATTAGCTCAATTATCTCTCTTCCTTTCCTTATAAATCACCTTGTTGGAATTTCTTGTAAAAGTGATCACGGACCAGCAGCCTGACTGAGGCATAGCATTGGGAGAATTTAAGCCTCCTCCAGAGCCACTGGGAGCCATGTGGGTTACAACAGGATCAGGGACACCTTGGGGACATTCAGTCTCAGCTTAGGTCTCTCCAATTAATAAAACTAAGGAGTAAGATTTGATAGCAAAAGCCATCAGGGGTTATTAAAGAAAAATAACTTCTAAGTCTCTTTAAAAATTGTATTATGAAGCCAGGCTTGAAGGCACATGCCTGTAATACCAGGACTTAGGAGGCTGAGACAGGAAGATCGCAGGTTTGAGGCCAGCCTCAGCAACTTAATGAGATCCTCAGCCACTTAGTGAGACCCTGTTTCAAAATAAAAAATGAAAAAGGGCTGGAGGTATAGCTCAGAGGTAGAATGCCCCTGGACTTAATCTCCAGTAGGTTAAAAAAAATTGTATTATGATTTTTTTCTTTTTTAACTGGAAGCAGGGGAAAGATTGAGAGTTTAAAAAAGAGAAGAAATAACAGTATTATATATACATCTGCAGTCTCAGTAGACACAAGAGTCATTGAACTTAATAACTCTACAAATGTTTGTGGACTGGGCCTAAGGAGGGAGAGCAAAAAGACCCACTGGATTCTACTTTTGGCACGCTCACTTAAAGTAAAACTGGGGAAGAAACCAGATTTTATTTCTACTTTTTTGATTGAAGGAGAAAAACTATAAAATATACTCAAATAAATGCATTATGTGAAATGAAATGGGACAATGCAATGAGAATCAAGTGGCACGAAATTCTAATCCATGTGGACCCAAGATTAATTTGTAATCAATTTAGTTAAGACTCACGTGACTCAGTGGGATGAGACTGGACAATAGATGTGAGCTGTGGATTTTAAACAGCAGCTCCAGCAGGGATTTCCTTTGTGCGTGTGCCTTGGGTTTTAGTTGGGGTTGATTTACATGCTCTGTGGACTGCTTAATTTCAGAATAACAATGCGCTCTGTTATCTGCAATCGGTAGGCTTTTCTTCATTGGTGTCCTCTGCCTTTCTTTAAGGTCCAGCTAAAAAGTGAAGAATCCAAAACATTTGCAATGAAGATTCTCAAGAAACGCCACATTGTGGACACCAGACAGCAGGAGCACATTCGTTCTGAGAAGCATATCATGCAGGGGGCTCATTCCGATTTCATAGTGAGGTAAAGACCCGCCCTAAGGACAAAGTCCCGACTCCAAGGGACAGAGCAACAGAGCAGCTACAACACTCTCTGCTAATCATGCTCACCCTTAAACACATTTCACTTGCACAAAGAAACAAAGTTTTGTTTCATTAAAAAAATAGGAAGTTTTTATTCTACCCCTTTTGTTTATTAACAGAATCAGATTCTCTAGAAAGAATATGTTTTCCCTAACGGAGGCACCAATTTCTAACATTCCATTTTTATCCTGGTACCCCATACTACTACATGGACCTCGGGAGCTAAAAAGACAAAATGTCAAAAAAATCAACCTATTTGACTTCTTTTTTTATTTTTTGCAGTACTGGGGATTGAACCCAGGGGCATTTTACCTCCAAGCTACACCCCCACTCCTATTTTTTATTCTTTATTTTGAAACAGGGTCTCACTAAGTTGTGGAGGACCTCACTAAGTAGCTGAGGCAGGCCGTGAACCTGCGATCCTCCTGTCTCAGCCTCCCAAGTACTGGGATTACAAGAGTGTGCCACCACACCCGGCTCCTATCTGACTTCTGATATTTTGAAAAACATTTTTAATGAAGTGGCAGCTTATATCTCTACCTCGATATTTCACAAACACCAATAAGAGGATAGTGATGAGTTTTTTTAGATGCAAAAGGAGCTTTTGTAGTTAATTTGCCAGTGATACTTGCAGAAAATAAGGCATCACATGAAATTAAGTGAAATTCATGTGTCTCTATTTATAAAATTTAATCTTTTCATATCTGTGTACACCGCATGTTCATGACCACTGAATGTTGCTGAAAATCCCACACCTGAAACATCAACTGAATTGGAATTCATAGAATCCCAAGATGCCCTCTCCTAGAGGCATCTGGACTAGTCCACATCAAGGGAGCCAGCAGCCCCTATGGTGTGTAAGTCTCATTCATAAGCCATTGGCTCCTGTTCTCTGTTTGTGGACTTACATCTCTTTCATTTTTCTGATAAGATTTAGAGCATGGCAGATCAGAACACTATAATCTGGACACTCAAAAAAATGTGCATGATTTTGTGATAAACAGATTCAGAATCCTTTCTTTTAAGCTGCTTTGAAACATTCAATACAGTATTGTTAACCTTAGTCACCCTACTATGCAATAGAACACCAGAACTTATTCCTCCTAACTGTAGCTATATACAATATATATATGAGGTGATGGATATGCTAGACACTGATTAGACTATAAACAGTATTTTATATATAAAACATTATTTTTAAAACACCACGGTGTGTTCATAACTGGTGTTTTCTTGTTTGTAATTCTTCACAGGCTCTACAGAACATTTAAGGACAGCAAATATCTGTATATGTTGATGGAAGTTTGCCTTGGTGGAGAGCTCTGGACTATTCTCAGGGATAGGTAGGAGATCAAAGAAATTTCTATCATGTCTCTAAAAATATAGTTGCCCATGATGGTCTACAAGAAGAATCCATTATTATAAACTGTAAAAATTATATTTATATTTTTCCATATGCTCATCCTTAAAAATACAAAGTAAACAGAAGGTACAAGCCACTATACATATAAATTTACTGTAGTACATGTAACACTCACTTTGTAACTAGTGATACAGACTTAGTCCACCATAAAAATGGCACCTGGAAAAGTATACACACAGGCCTCAGTTTAATATGAGAATAAGATGATTCTACACCTGGAATTCAATACAGTGCTTTAAATTGAAAAGGATTACAGTTATTTTATAATTACCATCTGGATTAACTATCAGTTGAATTGCTTCACTTGGTTTTCAGACGGACCCTCCGACTTTCATGGCACTAAGAATTTTATCAAAGTTAACTTTTTCTTCTACTTTGCATTGCTCTTTGTTTTCAAGACTAATTAATGTTCAGCCATCTCTTTTATTTAGCCTTTGTTGGTTTTAGGGTGAAAAAATGAATCCACTTATTTGTAGTATTTCATATAAACAATCTGACTTAGATTTACTTTTCTACCCTTTCAGCACAAATAAAGTTTGTCTAGATAGTGCCCATTCGCCTCTTTTAATTATAAAATTTCATTGTGTCTTAATTTTTATCTCATATTTATGTCACTAGCAAATTACCTTTAAAAATTATCTCAGAAATATTTCAGGGAATCGCTACCTATCCCAGTGTTTACCTTTTTATTTTTAATAAAAAGACTGCAATTTTATTTTTCTATGAATACTCTTTTGATCATTTCCTAAGAATAATCTATTGATTATTCAAAAGTCATCTGTATTCCTTTGACCATTCACATTTAGACGTCTGTATTTTCCTTATTTGTTCCAGTCTTGCCCCTCAGACTCTCCTTCACTGGGTAACATCTTTCTGAAACTTAGCTGTAGATAGCCCTGATGTTCTCAGAAAGCCATGTAATTTCTTGACATTTGTTACTTTGTAGCTATTCCCAGAACAGAACAAGTGGCTCTTTATAAACTCTTGATTTAAATTCTCATTCCTAATGGAGTGCTTTGGTATCTTCATATCTTTGTACCATGTGCCCTTTCGGGTCTTTTATTCCCATGGCCTTACTTATGTATGTCTAATGGGTTTGTTTTTTTAGCATTCAGTATTCTATTATAGCACTGTTTTGTTTGATTTCTTACATTATAGGCAAAAAAAGCATACAAGGGAATTCATCAGATTGATATTGGGGAGCAGGTTAATATCTACACTAAGCTATTATACCATAGCATATTAGTTATTATTGCTAGTTGATATTTGAGTACAAATTACATGTCAGATATTGTGATAGAGGCTGGGGATACTGCGATAAATAAAACAGGTGTGGTTCCACTTCTCAGAATATACAGGTGGTTTAACTAAATTAATATTAATATTTTTATTTGTGAATTAATATTTGGTATATCCTAATGTGATTCTACTATAGTACTCTTGGCCTGACATTTCAATCTACTGATTATTTAACATCTCTTCCCTATATTTTTTTGGTAATTAGAATAAGAGAAGATTTGCAGGTGGAATTAAACAGGAAAGCAATAATAAGTTACACAAAAAAGATCAGTTACTCCCATAGCCTTTTAAAATTGCTATTAAGTCCCTTAACTAGAATAATGACACCAATCATAGTAATAAAACTCAACCTACCACCCTCTTGTGAGACACCAAACATGTATGGCCATCGGTTTTCAAAAGCAAATACAATTTCCTATTTTCCATATTTACCTTGATGTTACATTTTGTTCATAAATGGCAGCCGAGGCTTCTGAGTGAGATGTGCTTTGATGCGCAGGGTTACAGTGGGTCGCTGTGTAGAAGAGGCTTCCCTTGGGACAAGGGGATGGAAGGAAAATATAAATGAGGGTTCATTTCTCTACCTCCACCAGGCGGCTTTGATGCCTCACTTTTCCTCCCCCTTGTCATCTGTAAGTTTTGGGTACATAGTTGCTGAGCCCCTCTGCACAGTTAATACTCCGTGAGGAGGATTGATCTGGAGAAACAGTGGTCCTCTGGTTCTTCCTAAAGATTCGGAAATGCTGAAGCCCCAACATCAAAAGCAATGAAATTGTTGCATATAAAATGACCACAGAAGCATTTTCCTCTTACTTTTTTACATATACATGTAGCCTTACTGTTCCGTTCTACATGGCCTTCTTTTTCCTAATCAATAAATTGCTGGAGAAAAAGAAAAATTTTGGACATCCAGGTTCCAATTACTATTGCCATGGACTTTCTGTTTGTTTAAACCAGGGCTAAAAGACTCAAAGACTCATTGTTAGAAAGAAAGAAAGAGCCAGGCGTTGTGGTGCAGGCTTGTAATCCCAGTACTTGGGAGGCTGAGACCTGAGGATCCGGGTTCGCCGCCAGCCTCAGCTACTTAGTGAGGCCCTCTACAACTTAGTGAGACCCTGTTTCAAAATAAAGAAAAAAAAAAAACACAGGGCTGGGGGCGGAGCTTGGAGGTAGAATTCCCCTGGGTTCAATCCCCAGTACCACCAAAAAAAAAAAAAGAAACAAACAAACAACGACAAACAATGCCAAGGAAAGATTATGTTGTTATGCGATTAGTCACAGTGTACATGAAAATACCCCTAGTCAACACATGCGCACATCTTATTGGATTCATTCACGTCTTCCTCTTGTGGCCAAGGAGAGGAGTAGCCAAAGAGAAGCCACCCTGAAAGCTTACAGCAAATGTATTTGGGTTGGTTTGAAAGAAGGTGTGTGTGGCCATTTTTACTGACATGGAAAGACCCCTGAGCCTCAGAGATTTACACAGGAAGTCTCCAAGAGCAACTCAGACATCCTGTTTCTTCCACCTCTCAACTAAAATGACCATTCCCGCCTCTCTCTTTCTTCTCATCAGAAAAGGAACACAGAGCAGCAGTTTCCCTGTTGTCAAGAAACGAGAATTAAAATGACACTACATAGGAACGGGATTTGAGGGCCATTAAGTGTTTTGTTTTGTTGTCTCGAGGCAGGAGCTATACCACTGAAACATTATTTTTTTCTATTATTTTCCTGGTTTATCCTTTATTTACTATCATGTTTTATCTTTTAGGGTGTGACTGTCTTTCATAAGTTTTATTTCAGTGTCTGGCATAGGACTATACAAAAGTGTGCTTTTCTACTTTCTCTCTTTATACTTAAAGAATTGGCAATCCCCACAACTTTTTAAGAAATGTAATTAGTTAATATAACAAATATTTATTAGCATATATATTAATGTATAGTATATTCACATATACATATATTACATATCAATACTAATATTTAATGCACATTTTAATCTAGTGAAGTTTAACATTCTAATTACTTAGATTTTTTAAATGTGTGCACTACTTTTTTTTCTATTGAATATCTTAAATAATTACTTCAGAAACCATAATTTTCAAATCTTACACATCTCACTTTCTGGTTATGGTCTTCTTGGATATATGTTATAATCTCATGAGTAACAAATGAATTTAATTGTCTTTTCTTCTTGATTCTGGCTATTATGTGGAAGGCGATTATTTAAATTTGATCTTTGATGACCTAATAGCTGGCATTGATTGAAAGTATTTCAAAAGAAATCAGTCCATCTTCATGACAATTTAGCCTTCCTGACTTTACAATTGGCAACGATGCTGCACAGGTCACAATGCACTTCTGATCTATATACTCACCGGTGATTGTTGCTACTAATCAGCATTGCCTAGTCTCTTTTGATAAGAGATATTTTGTCTTTGTCTAATATTTCAGGACTTAGTTTATGACAAGTTTATTAAGCACTGTGATTAAATATTAATTTGAACTTATCAATAAATACATATAACCTAATTTTCTTAAACTGTCATCTACTGCCATTTAACTCATACTACAACCAATTCCCAAAGAATCTGTAAGAACCTATTCCTTGTTTTACTTGAAATGATAAAGCTGTCAAGTCACAATTTTTTAACTCAAAGAGCTATCTAGGGCAAGCGATTTAGTTCTTTAAGCAACTCTCTAAACTGTGAATAAAACAAGCTTTCGCTTCTGTTTTAGATCAAATCTACATTGTCATTTCCAATTCTGATAGTAATTTTTCATTTTGAGTCACACTAATTTTGTGCTTTGTGACTGCTTTCAAGATCTATATTTTAAAATTCACAAATTGCCTACATCAAATGTTTAGAAATGAAACAGTGAGTTGCTGATAAACATTTTATGAGTATATATTATATTGACTTATCAAGGTTTGAGACAAGGTTTTCATTTAATTTTTAAAACCAGTTACAAATATATATATATATATATATATATATATATATATGTATGGGGGATATTCAATACAGATTTTTATATTCATTTATTGGTGCATTGTAATCATACATTTTGATCAGTGTCAGGGTAGCAGAAGCATGCATGCACACATTGCTCATTTAGCCCTCCCTCAATTCTCACCCGATCCCCTCCCCTTCCCTCCTTTTCGTGCTCAGCATACTGATTGACTCTGATAAGTTTGTGTATATATATCGTGTGCATTAGTGTATTTCCCTCTTCCCCCCTCCCATCTCCCTCAGTTAGGTCGCCTCCTTTGCTCATCTAAAGTTTTCTCCTTCTTTGTCTGGAGTCCCTTCTAAGTCCCATTCTCTCTAGCTTCCACATATTAGGGAGAACATCTAACTTTTCACTCTTTGTGACTGACTAATCTCACTTAGCATAGTGTTCTCCAATTCCCTCCATTTCCCTGCAAATGATGTAATTTTGTTCTTCTTTATGGCTGCATAAAATTCCATTTTGTACATATCCCATAGTTTTGTAATCCTTTCATCAGTTGATAGGTATCTTGGCTGGTTCCATAGTTTGGCAATTGTGAACTGTGCAGATATAAACATCGATATGCATACATTAGTCTGGTAGTTTGGTTTCAGTTCTTTTGGGTAGATGATTAGAAGTGATATTGCTGGGTCATATGATAGGTTCATTCCCATTCTTCTGAGGATCCTCCTCACTGTTTTCCAAAGTGGTTGCACTAATTTGCAATCCCACCAACAGTGTATTAGAGTTCTTACTTCTCTACATCCTCATTTGAAGGAATAGAAAACAACAGTCTAGAACTCTCCAAATTTCAAAATTCTCAGGACCAGAGAAAGCTTGAAATAAACAGAGCTTTCAAGGACTGAAGACCAGAGATGTATGATTTGTGGTCAGTTAACTTCACTTCATGGAAAGAAGGGAGGGTTTTGATTGATAAGCAATGCAAGGGTAATTTTTTTTGCCTGTACATTTGTGAGAAGCCTGGGGAAGTGAAAAGAACAGGAATTAGCAGAGGACTCTTCAAAGCTGATTCACAGCAGTTAGCCTTGGCAGTGAGAAACAGTTCACTAACCCTAGTGTCGCAAACTCCCCACCTGCACCCCTAAAGGACTTTAGATCCATTATCCTTTACTATATAGGTTAATTTTTGTAGATTAAAATATAGTTGCCAATGAAGAATTTTTGGTACTCAATTGTAACTCTACGGTTGATTGAGTACTGGATGTGGGCCAGGCACTCATCCTAAGTACGTGAACCCATCAACTCTTGGAATCCTCACAACAGCCAAGAGATAATAACTGTCATTAGCACCATCTTGCACACAAAAATGCTTAAACTCGGGGGAGTATAGTTATGCAATAGCAACAGTTAAGTGGAACCTGCATTTAAGCCCAAGATTCTTGCTTCCCAGTCCGTATTTCTAACCTAGAGCCTCCTCTCTGGAACCTGAGTTTGTATTAGGATTTTTCCACCTTCCTGTTAATGACCAGCTTATTCAGAGTATGCATAACCCTTTCCGGAGAGATTTCATGAAAAAGTCTCCTCTCACACATGGGTTTACTTTCATTCCAACATTAACAGTGCATTCGCCGTTGAGTTCCACGAACAATTGATGTCCAGGGAAGCAGAGGGATGTTGCCAGAGTCACAACAGCTGAAATAATTTCTTCCTCTATCAGTAGTCAAAACTTTGTAATCTTTCAAAAAGATGCCCCAAAATCATAGATAGCCTTGATGTCAGGAAGTAATCAATTTACAGGTTAAAACAAGACATCATGTAAAATTAAGTAAGACTCTATTCCATGTACTATTTTGTGTGTGTTTTGCCTTACTTTGCAAAGATTTTCATTGAGGAGGGATTGAAGTCATATATAGCACTCAATATAGTTGAAGTTGTATGTTAATTACACACATACACACACACACACACACACACACATACACACACACACACGTACATGTGCACGCTCCGAATTTTAGGTAAATAATCCCTACAATAGAAAAAAATGCACTGTTCTTGATAGGTACACATGCTTAACTTAATTAAGGGCAACTAAGTAAGGTGCTTCGAGGTAATGCTTTAATTCCTTTCCCAGTACCCAGGATTATAGAGGGCTTCCTCTGCCAAGGACAGGTGCAAGTCACAGAACAACTGCAGTTTAAGGATAGCATTTACTTCCTATTACAGATGTAGTTTTTCTTGAAGAAAATTTCTCTTGCCCTCATAAATTCACAATAGTTCCACACAGATATCATTAGTAGGAGATTTAAAAATCTTAGTGATTATAGCTAAAATTTTTTTAGTATTGAGAAGCGTAGATATCATCATGCCTAGAAATGTATTTCAAAAGAAAGATACTTATTTTGGGAAAAGCTGATTATTTCCATAACAATTCAGGGGACATCACTAATTGAAAAGAAGACTAACCCTTTCTGAAGCACACTGCTTCTGAAAAATGACCTGAAAGCTACTTTAGCCTTGGATTCACTGATGAGTTTTGTAAAAATGTAGCCATATTCCACTGCCCAGTTTGTAAGACTTCTCTCTTCAGTTTTGAAAAGAAAACAAATGCCACCAAATTGCAAACAGGCCTCAGGGACTCTCATGAGAGAGCTCTGGGGGCCCCTGTTGGTGGCAAAGGACGTGTGTGCTTGTTGCTCATGTTACATCTCGGCCACCTCAGGAGCTGATGTTCATACTAATGCTCTGAGTTATGAAATTATTGAGCTTACTACTTTACTACTTAAGAAGAAAAGAACATAGTTTATATTTTTGGAGGAGTTCTATGAGAAAACAGCTAATGATTCTGCCCTAGAAGCGAGGGGTTAACCTTAGATGTCAAGGTTGTTTCCATTATTGTTATTTCATTCATTTAATCAATCAACAAACATATAGGCTATATATTTATACATACACACATATACATAAAGAGAGACAAGGGACAAAGTTTTCTTGCTAAACATCACAATCAAGTTAACATTCCCTTACAGTTAACTTTTTCCTTCTAATTATTTTTGAGTTCCATCTCTTCCTCCTAATAAGAAGACAAAGCCCGGCATGGTGGTGCATGCTTGTAATCCCAGTACTTGGGAGTCTGAAACAGAAGGATCGCATGTTTGAAGACAGCCTCAGCAACTTAGTGAGGGCTTCTGCCACTTAACAAGACCCTGTTTCAAAATAAAAAATAATATATGGTTGGGGTGTAGCTCAGAGGTAGAATGCCCTGGGTTCAATCCTAGCACAGAAAAAGGAGGAGGAGGAGGAGGAGGAG
>PVJS01035281.1:0-21100 GCA_004027185.1 Glis glis | reverse complement strand
CAAGTGTCCACTCCTCTTACCTCATGGCACTGTCCCCTGTCACTATTACCCCTGAAGGCCCTGACACCAGACCCTGGCTCATCAACCAATGGACACTTCACCCTGAAATCCCTGTGATTGTCCTCTGTAAACTTTTCTGGATTTAGATTGCTGTAGCGTTACTTCGGTATGTGAGAGCTACATTCAGAAGAGGTGGGCCTTTATATCCACTTTCCTGGAATGTCTATTGATGCACTTAGAACTGAGATTCTCCTGATCTCATGAAAGAAGGGGGTGTGTGCTCCCCTATATCTATTCTTTCAAAGAGTGTTTACAAAACTGTACACTTTTTCTAAGTTCAGGAAAATATTTAGGGCAACCCACTTGAAAGGAGAAACAAAAGTACAAATTGAGTGTTAAAACAATAAGACACATTTAACAATCGGCGGAAAGAAACTGGAGTGGGTGGGTGAAACATGAGGAAAGTGCGTTGAGTTAAAGTCAGCTCTTCCACGTGAGGAGCGGCTTTCAGAAGACCCGTGTGAACCTACCTCGACAGCAGCAAATCGCATTTCCCATCTCGGAGGGCTCTAGGGACCAACCTGAGAAAGGCACAAACAACCGCTCTCACTGGGAACCTCTTGGCTCGCAGAGTGGCGGTTGGAATGAGGCAGGAGGTGCATCATCACATCACCAGGGCGACGTGACATCATGGGGTTCTCAGAGTGAGCGCATGCCACGCGATGGGGCCGCTGCTCTGCTCCCTACACAGGTGTGTGTTGCGTGTCCAAGTGTGATGCTCATGAGAACGTGTTTTGTTTCACACACTGAATCCCAGACACACGCATTATTATTCTCTATTTATGAAAACAATTAAATGAGCAAAAATTATGTTCCCCAAATATTTTCATTGATCATGAAAAAATTCAAGGGGAAAGACTGACAAATCTAACATGTTGAGAATAAAAAGAGATTCCCTTTCTGATTTGAAATATCACACTCATTTCCTATTATTCTTGAGTGTCCAGACATATCTAAGTTGAAACTTTTTCAATTTGTTTCAGAGTCCAGTTAAAGATACACAGAAAGTTCTTTACTATGTGATACATTTTCAGGTGGGGGAAATAGTCAGTTTACACCCCACTTATTTGAAAATTGAAAACAGAGCTGTGAAGATCCCATTACAGAGAAGGGGGTTAAAAGGAAAAGACTCCAGGGTGATTGAAACGGGAAGGCGTAGTTCACCTCACTGAAGCCGCTTGTGAGCGAGCCATGAGCCCCGAGGACCTGCTCCATGCCCTGCTCAGAGCATCTGCAGGTCAGTGCAAAGTACCCGACATCCACAGGAGGCTGATGCTCATTTTCATGTATTCCTGTGACTTTTCAACAATTTGTAGCATCAAAGATAAATAAATGGAGGTAAATAAAAATTATGTGAAATATCCACAGTGCTATGCATGGACCGAGGACCTTTGTTTCTGATATGACTGAACTGATACCATTTTATAAAATTGCCCAAGCAACCATCCTAAAAACCTAGTATAGGATTATAAAGAAAGTCTTAAGTTTATCATATAGCTGAGGAATCATCCTCGCTCATAAATAGTGGGAAACCTCTAAAATAAGCTTGTGAAATTAGTATGCTAATCTAATCCAACATAAAATGAGAGCAACTGAATTTCATCTTCATGTTTAAAAATACAGATCCCTAGCCGGGCGTGGTGGTGCACACTTGTAATCCCAGTACTTGGGAGGGGGAGACCAGAGGATCTGGGTTCGCAGCCAGCCTCAGCTACTTAGTGAGGCCCTCTGCAACTTAGTGAGACCCTGTTTCAAAATAAAGAATAAAATATAGGGCTGGAGGTGTAGCTTGGAGGTAGAATGCCCCTGGGTTCAATCCCCAGTATTGCAAAAAAAAAAAAAAAAAGAAAGAAAAAAAAGAAAGAAAAATACAGATCCTTCCAGGATTAAGGATTTTACTAAGGTGACTGTCCATGAGAGAAATATCACTAGTAAAAACCTCTTCTCTGCTATAATTTAATCAAACTATGAGTAATTTAAGGGGTTGTGGTAGGGTAGGACATTCTTAGATTGAGAAAATTTTGTTTGTTCCAGATTAAATTTTAAAATATACAAAATAATTTAATATGTGATGCATTTCAATCTTCCTAGTAAGATTCTTATGGGAAGCAGTAGAGACTCTCAGCAGCTGGAGAGAGTGAAGCTGGTCTCCCTGTCACACCCTCTTGGGGGACAGGAGCCTTGGAGTCACCTGGAGGAAGGAAGCTCCTGCTCTGCATCTCCTCACCAGCAGGGGGCAGCAGAGCTGCAGTCAGGAGCAACAAGAGAGAGGTTGGTGCTGCCCAGGGGGAGCCCAAGAGGGCGGCCAGCCCTGGGGTCAACAGGTGTCCAAGAGGCCATGGACTGGAGGTCAGGAGAGCCATCATGTGTCCTGGGCTGCAGTGACCACGCTCTGAAGATCAGACTGTCTGTCACCTCAGCGCTCTGTCAGGAGCCTGAGAAAGCAAGGGCCTCACCTGGGAAACACACCTAAGGAACCTGGTTCCAGGCGTCAGCATGGGCAGCTCCCACAGGGCAGGAGTTACTGAGAAGACAAAGCCCTGGAGCTCCAGGAGGGAGTTCAGAGTGGGAGGAGGGGCTCCACGGCCTGAGTCCCTCCCCCAGGTCAACTACCTGGACCGCCTGCTCACTCTAGGGCACCGTGCCTCACTGCACACAGTGGTCCCGGGCTGACTGCTCTCCCAGGAGCTTCCAGAGATGCCCGCCCGCTCCTCCAAGCCCTCCTCACCTGCAGGCTGCTCTGCCCCAGGGCTGCAGCTCCTGTGCTCAGGGGAGGCTCTGGTGGACAAGAGGGGGTACGTGGGGCCTCGTCCCTGGATGCAGCATCTGCCCCTCCTTGAGCAGACTCTACGGAGCGATGTGGACTCCCCCTGCCTCGGGTCACAGCTGTGAACAGGGAGTTGCTCTTGGTGCACTGACAGGGTCCTCCTTGCCCAGGGGACCCCTGACCACCCACCATCCAGAGTTCAGTCCTGTGCATGGACGGTGACACTGAGGACCTGCACAGAGACCAGGATGCTAAGAGGCTTTCTCCATCAGGTGTGGGTTTGGGCACTTTTACCCATGTCATATGAAACATGGATGATAAAAAGGACTGAAGAGGCGACTTCAACATTGCTTGTATATTGTGGCATGAGGGATTTCAAATGCAACAAGTAAATGAATGAGAAATGGTGGTAAATCCACGCAAGCAGGTGGGTGATTAAATGACTAAGCCATTAGCAGAGAGTAGTGATGCACACCTGTGATCCTAGTACTTGAGAGGCTAAGACAGGAGGATCACAGGTTCCAGGCCAGCACCAACAATGAGAGGGACCCTAGAAACCTCATAAGACCCTGCTTCAAAATAAAAAGGGCTCAGGTGTAGCTCAGAAGTGGAATACCCCTGGGTTCAACACCCACCACCAAAAAGAAAAAATAAAAAAGAAAGCAGCCAGAAAGACATTAGATGAAATGCCCAGGATGACACCATAGTGCACCTGTGGCACTATGGAGGAAGAGGAGGAGGAAGAGGAGGTGGAGGAGGAGGAGGTGCAGAAGGAGGAGGAGGAGGAGGAGGAGGAGGTCCATGTCCACCTTCTGCAAAGTCAGGTAGTCTCTCAGAAGGACCAGCTCAGCCCACAACCGGGCTCCTGCGAGGTCAACACCCTGCTGAGCTGGGCCCAGGACACCCCGCACTGCAGGGACAGTGGTCATGGGGTCAGTCCCTGGAAGGTGATTCTATTCAAAGTTCTGGAGACGAAAGCTTAATTCTGATCAGAGAGGAAACTTGGACAGAGTTGAACGCTCCACCTCCACCTCTTCAGACTGTTTTCTATTCCCACAGCTGGTTTGACATCCCATAATGAGCAGCCCAGGGGATGCTAATTTGCATCCTCACCATTCACTTCCCCAAGAGAACTGGGGGGAATAAGAGAGGCCGGGGGACCCCAGTTGTGAGCTTCTCAGGACACAGAGCGTTGGGTAGCTCTGCCATGGCCTGGACCCCTCTCCTCTCCCTCCTCACTCTCTGCACAGGTGACCTGCTCAGCCCTGTCCCCAGGCTCAGCCTCCCCAGGCCTGCACTATGACCTTAGTCATTGAGTGGGTCCCCTGGGAATGGTCCTGTGTTATGAGGCGCCCTCTCCTCTTTTCTCTTGCAGGATCTGTGCTCTCCTATGAACTGACTCAGCAGCCTCCCTCACTGTCGGTGGCCCCAGGAGGGACGGCCACAGTCACCTGCACTGGAGATGACCTGCCAAATGCATATGCATATTGGTTCCAGCAGAAGGCAGGACAGTCCCCTGTGCTGGTGATATACAAAGATAGCGAGCGGCCCTCAGGGATTCCTGAGAGATTCTCTGGGTCCAGCTCCGGGACCACGGCCACCCTGACCATCAGCGGAGTCCAGGCCGAGGACGAGGCTATTACTGTTATTCATTGAAAAGTGATGGTTCTCTGCCACAGTGACACAGACAGATGGGGAAGTGAGACACAAACCCTTCTCTGTCAGTGTTACACCCTTCCTCAGTCCCAGGAGGATGCAGACAAAGCTCTGAGCAGGTCTGGCCCAGCACACAATGATCCTTCACCCAAGCAACTTCTCCTCCCGCCCTCCAGCCAGGATCTGCACAGGGTGCATCATTGGTGTATGGGGTGAGAGTCATCAGGAGAGCTTGTTGGAATATTCTTTAGCCAGAGAAAGAAGAGGGAAGATGGACCTGCGTGGGAGGCCAGAAAGCTGAAGACATTCATCCGTGGTCACAGTCCCTGGATTTCCATGTGGCTGTGACTTGGCCACTCCATGTTGGAGTCTTCTAAATGTCTAGCCTCTTGAGCTGCTCAGCTCTTAGCAGCTGATACCCCAATATCCCACGGGAGCCTGGAATTCTGAACAGAGCACCCCATTGTAGTGGAGGTCATGGGGTGTGCCTAGAGGCCTCTTCAGGGCTGAGCGCCACCCACAGCAACTCGGAGTCTGGCAGCGCACAGAGGGGCCGCACTTGAAAGTGCCATTTTTTGTAGAAAATTGCCTACCCAGGTGCGTTTCCTTTCTCAGAGAGGTTCCGTTTAATGACTGTCTGAGGCCATGAATCCAGGGGTCTTGCCCTACGTTAGGAAGCCCTCGAGGGCCTCCAGCCCAGAGCTAGGAATGCTGAGTCCTGTCACCTCACGGGGTCCCCTTCTTCTTCCCATGCCTGCCTCCCTCTCAGCTTTCAAGACAGCTGCGCATCACTCTCCATCTCAGAGTCTGCCTGCAGGACACCCCATCTAAGAAGACCAGCTGTCCCCAATGTGGGCCATGAGTGACCTTGGAGGCCATGCTACGATGAGACCCATGCAGTGCCTCTCCTGGATCCCCGGGTAAACGTGCAGAGCTCCCCTTGAGCCCTCGTTCCTTGCATTCCATAAAATGAGAACAGTTGGACATACCGGGAACTCTGGGTTATGAGAGCAGCGAGTCGGATCCACAGTGGAGGGGAATCCAGGCGCAGGAGGACCAGCGCCCTCCTGTCTACACCATGAGCCACAGAAGGAACATGTCTAGATCCCTCTCCAGGACAGACCGTCACCCACCCCTGAGCTCAGGGTCCTGGCCGCTCATGGAGGGGATCTCGCTGGGAAGTGCTCTTGGTCACAAAGTTGGCCTTCCAAGGTTCCCGTCCCTTTTTTTGAGGTTCAGTTTAATGACTCCTGCACCCATGAACCCAGGGCCCTGCCCCAGTTGAGGGTGCACTGAAGGGCCTCCATCCCAGAACACACGGCAGGCGGCTGAGTCCTCAACCAGCACTGCGGGTTCGGGTCACTGTCCCCTCCTGCCCAGGCTGCCTCCCTCTCTGCTTTCAAGACAGCCAGTGAATCATTCTCCATCCGAGTCCTCATGAGTGACACCCAATCACTGAAGACCACATGTCCCCAACATGGGCCATCAGGGACCTTGGCGGCCACACTATACCATGATGCACAGGGTCTTCTAAATCCCCAGTGTCATTGCTCCAATGCCCAGCTAGATGCCATTGTTCCTTGAGTCTTACAAAAGTCAAACAGAGCCGGACTTCCTAGGCGCTCTGCCTCATGGAATGGAGTTGGAGGGTCAGATCCATCCTGAAGGTGGATCCAGGGTCAGGGGGAGCAGGTGCCTCTGTCTACACAGGGAATACCAGGTACTCACCCACAGGTCTCTCACAGAATAGAATCCGCTTCACTTCTACCCTCCGCATCCGGTAGAAAAAATAATTCTTTTCACTCCTCTAGGCTGAGCTATCAGTGTGATCAGTTCTGGTAAATATAATTGATTCTGTGAAACGTGTCACTAAAAAAACCTCCACAGCATAAATGTGTCAACATGAAACCCAAGACACACCAGCATCCAAATAAAGACAAGGATGACATCCTGCTCCAACTAAGGTGATGACGTGACCGCAGACCATCAAGAACCTGTTCCTACAAAACATGAGATGCTGTTTTGTCTTAGAGTATGTTCATTTTCTTCCTCTCTTATATCAAATAACTACTGAGGTAGAAAAGAAGCTACTTTTTACACATCTTATCTCTGGTGACACTGTGAGGCAGAAAGAAATCAAGCATATTTGGTCAATCCCAATTCAAAGATATTCATGTCACTAAAAGGAAAACTCCCCCGAATCTGGAAGCCATGCCCATTTGACAACTTCCACAAATGATGAACAAATTATTTCATCTCACACTTCCCTCTCAGCAGGGAGAAGCCCAAAGCCTGTGGGGTCCCTCTGGGATAAGAAAGAGCGAAGTTGAAATTTGGGGACGTTGCTCCAATTTGTATATGAAGAACACTTAGACATGGCTCAGAAGCTCCAAATAACTCAACCCTCACATTTGGACTAATATGGAGGGAATAAACTTCTTATAGTTTCTTTCATCCTCTCTGGGGTGCAGACGTCACATCACAATGCAGTTCGCAGTGATACTGACATACATGCACACAGCACTTGGTGGCTTTCCAAACTTTTCCATACCCCTGCCACCTCTTGCTCATCTGACCCAAAGGCCATGACAGCACGGCCCCAGGAAGTTCTCCTGGATTTGCAGGTGGCCCAAGCGCCGGGGACTGTGTTGTGACAGGGAGGGGAGAGGCCATGCAGCTGAGGAAGAAAGCGCACAAGTGTACTGTTGTCCGTTCCTCGTGAATGACGCCGCTTCTGCTCCTGCTCTCTGAGAGGAACAGAGAAGAACTCGGCGCACACATCAGTGGAGCGGACCGTGCCCCTGCACACATGTTCTGCTCAGGCCGACGCCACAGCTGTGCAGACATGGCCCATGAGATGACTTCCTGCCTGATGTGTAGAGTCTACTCCACCTCTCACCACCCACCCACTGCTATAGGCGCAGAAAGAGGAATCAAATGATATGAAAACCAACCTGGACACAAGTGCTTGAGGTCTTTGAGGCAGCGCTGTCTGTGCTGCACCCATCCCAAGAGGAAATACTTCTCATGACTATCTGAGGAAGCGGAGATGGGGAGGATCAGACTTCATCATGCACCTAAAAGTCCAGTAGGAAATGGACCTTTCCAGCCATATGGTTTCTTGGGTTTTCCAGTCGTGGGTTCCCCGTTGGAGTCATTCCACTCTGCCCTGGCAGTGACAGCACCAATGACAAGCTTACAGGACGGGGCGTGACTGTGCCCAGTGAATCTTCAACACACACAGCAGCGCACATGTGCTGAGCCTCCTTCACACTGCCCTGCTGTGCTGGGAACAGGTGTGGGGCCTCTGCTTGCAGTGCATTCTGTCTCACCAACTGCAGCACGTCTGAAATTTGAGCTGAGATTATTGTCTTCTCCCTTCTCCTTCTTCTCTTTCTCCTCCTCCTCCTCCTCCTCCTCCTCCTCCTCCTCCTCCTCCTTCTCGCTCTCGCTCTCGATCACTCTCTCTCTCGGTGTTAGGCAATCAAGACCAGGGCCTCCTGACTGAGCTACATCCCAGCCCCAAGTTGAGACTTTGACCACGGCAGCCATGCTCAACATTCCTTCATTACTTCGAAGGGTTTGGAAACAACAGGCCCCATGTTGGCTGTCCATCGCTAGATCCAGGGATGCTTAGCTCTCTTATTGTTCTCTGCATGACAGACCTCGGCACAGACACCAGCCTTGTTTTTAAAGTGCACCCACATTGTTCTGATGGTCACACCATTCACATGGCCTGGGTTTAGGACACTGTCATCCCTCTTACTCTCAAGGGTCCATTTCTAAAAGCCTCCTGCCATCTGCACTGGGATGAGCAGGTGGAGGAGCGTCCCCTGGGCTGAGGCTGGGTCTCCATGGCACCCCTCCTCTTTCTCTGTGTCCTGGAGCTCAGCCCTGCTCTAGACAGCACAGACGTCCTGGGCAGATTCCCTGAGCTCAGGGCGATTCCCATAATGAGAAGCTCCCTCAATGACAGGTATGGTCGACGCTTGCAAGGAAGTCGGGCTACCCTGGGCCTCAGGAAGCTGCACCAAGTCCACCGTGGCCTGGACCCTCCTCCTCGGCCTCCTCACTCACTGCACAGGGGATACAGCAAGGCCCCAACCTGCTCACTGGGCCCAGGACTCTGGACAAGCCTGGCCCAACTCTGAGCTCACGAGGGCCCTGTCTGTGGCTGCTGAGGAACCTGCTGCGTGATGGGGGTCTGTGGGCTGAGGTCCCCACACTGTGCTCACTGGCTTTGTGACCTCACAGGCTGCAGCCTGGAGACAGCTGTGGTTTGCTCCTGGGTTCAAGGCGCCGTCCTCCAGCCAGGCTCATGCGCCAGTGCAGCTGAGACAGAAGAGGGGGGACTCTGAGGACCCAAAGAGTCCCTGGAGCAAGAACTGGCAGGCAGGCAGCAGATCTCCCGGAGGACTTCTTCATCTTCAACCCAGCTCTCCTTTCCTCTCCCGCTAAGACTCCCTCAGCCTCAGGAGCCCACAGGTAGACAGCCAGGATCACCCACTTACGCATCAATTCAGGGCCACATGTGCATCTCATCAGCAGCTGAAGCCCCTGTGAGGTCTTCCACAGAGACAGCACCCAGGCTTCGGCATCCCCGACCTTCTCTACCTACAACCTGGAGGAACAAGGCCACCCTGAGAATCAGGGGCGCAGGTTGGGGTGAGGTGGACCATTTCTATGCCCCAGCACATGCAGTGGGGGCAGCTACATGACTCACAGATGCACACAGGAACCTCCCTGCCCAGACCTGAGGCTCACACTCACCACCCTCTGAGCAGTGACCAGGACCTGGGTCTCCACTCACTCAGCAGTTTCTCACGTTGCCCCAGCTACAGAAGAAGAGACAAGATGGGGAAGTCCTGAGATAGGGGCTGCACCTTGTTCCTGCTGAATTCCCAGGATGCAACGTGGTGCAGACCACAGTGGGTCTGAATGAACATCACAGGGGGATGGTCTCCTGCCTGCGTCTTTGGTTCCGTAGCCACCACCACCTCATGTTGATTTTACACTTACATGAGGCCCCAGAGCACTGTGCCACCTGATGGCAGGCCCTGGGACACTTGCATGACCACCCACCACCCCAGAGGAAGATGCAGATGCCTCAGTAGGCCCAGACCGTGCACCTCCAGCAGATGAGCTCACCTCTCACAGGTGAATCTGAGCCCCTCCTGGCCTTGGCACAGGCAGGACAAAGGGTGAGAACAGGAATTCCTCCCATGGGCTCGCAGGCCGAGGATCAAGGCCCCAGGTCCTCAGCAGCAGGGTCTGAATCTGCACTGAGCCAGGGAGGCCCTAAGCCTCCAGCAGCCAGGGTGCAGCGGCCACCAGGGGGCAGCAGAGACCCGTCTGACAGAGCCCCAGGGGATGGGGGGGCCAGGGCTCAGGGGATTCTAACATGCAGGAGGGCTGGGGACCAAGGCTGGGCCTGGAGGAAAAGGTGGCATTTCTACAGCATCCTCCTTGACGCTGACTTGCAGATGGGCTGGTCTCCTTGTCTCACTTCTGTCTCCTACAGAGTGTGTCTGTCAATCCGGCAGAGGCCCGGCTCTTCATTCCCCTATGCCACCATTTGTGCTGAGCTCGGGAACTGTCAGTCAGAATTGGAAGATGGTGAGGATTCTGCCGAGCCTGCTGGAGACTCAGCCCCTAGACCTGCATAAGGAACTCAGCCAGGGCAGAGCGTCCAGCATCTCCTTGGACCTTTAGAGATTCTAGGGAGCAGTCATCAGGGAGGAAAGTTACTCCACCATGCAGCCCAGAGCTGTGATCTGGGAAGGACAATGCCTGGCTCAGCCTCTTACTGTCACCTCTAGACTGGATCAGATGTCACAGACAGACACCTCCGAGCTCTGCAGGGCCAGCCCAGTCCAGAAGCAAAGCCAAGACACAGTGTGGTTGGAGGTCGCCCAGACTATGGACCAGCAGGTGAAGGAGGCCAGGGCTGAGGTGTGTAAAGGCGTGCTCTCCTCCTCTGTGTCCCTGGGCTGCACCCTCAGCATCACACAGCTCCTCAGGCTGGGCCTGGGCTGGGCTGATTTGCATAACTGGCCTCTCCCCAGCCAGGGATAAGAGAGGGCTGGGAGGAGGCAGCAGCCTGACCTCAGGACGCAGCCTCAGGGCCCCACCATGGCCTGGACCCCCCTGCTCCTCGGCCTTCTTGCTCACTGCACAGGTGCTGCCCAAGGGCCCTGCACAGGCCTCCAGCACAGGGCTCTGGCAGCCCGGCCCTGACTCTGAGCTCAGGGGAGCCCTGCCTGTGGGGGCGGGTGCTCAGAACAGGCTGCAGGTGGGGGCTGTGGAGCTGAACCCCCACTCTGTGCTCACTGGCTTTGTGAGCCTTGGGGCTGCAGCTGGCGGGACACAGTGGGGTTCACTCCTGTGCTCAGAGGCTCATCCTCCACCAGGCTCCTGGGCCACTGGGGCCGGTGCTCATGCCATGGCTGCCCTGTGGCCCACAGAATCCCCGCAGCTCTTCCAGGCCTGGAGGAAGGAGGGTCATGGGAAGTGTCCGTCTTCAACCACCTCTCCTTTTCTCTCCTCACAGGCTCCGTGGCCTCCTATGTGCTGACTCAGCCATCCTCGGTGTCCGTGGACTCAGGACAGACGGCCAGGATCACCTGTGGGGGAGACAACATTGAAAGTTATGCTGTGCATTGGTACCAGCAGAAGCCACGACAGGCCCCTGTGCTGGTCATCTATAGTGATAGCAACCGGGCCTCAGGCATCCCTGACCGATTCTCTGGCTCCAACTCGGGGAACACGGCCACCCTGACCATCAGTGGGGCCCAGGCCGGGGATGAGGCTGACTACTACTGTCAGGTGTGGGACAGCAACACTCCTCACAGTGACACAGGCAGATGGGGAAGTGAGACACAAACCTGCCACCAGCCTGGCTCCACGGCCCCTCCCTGCCCTGGTCACACTGACAGGAGCCACCTGCCACATGGGCTGCAAGTTTCCAGTCCCACCCCTGCCCTCACAGTCCTGAGAGATGGGGACAGGCTCCCGCACCTCCCCACTGATCCCACTGGACCCTGAGCAGGTCATTTGTATGGACTGAACTGCCACCTCCCCAGGGCCACCGATGCCCTGTGAGTCACACGGCACCGGGTCTTAGTATTAAGGGGAATTTCGCTGTGACGGGGTCTTAGCTGTGGTGTGGAGGGGGAGGCGTGGATGCTTCTAGGCGTGGAGCATGTGCACTGCAGAGGTTTAAAGCAGGTCTGTCATGGAAAGAACAGCCTGGAATTGGGGCGCGTCTGTGAGGTGATGGAAGGGTTGGTGGACACTGGGGTACAGGCTGTCATGCAGTGGGGTCTTGATGACAAATGTCTATTTGTCGAGCTCCCTGTGTGCCAGGGGAGAGCTGTCTCCTCAGTACAGCCAGCTGTTACCTGGACAACAGGTCCTCAGGAACGGCCTGCATCCAGGAGTGACTTACAGTTCACCCTCATCCTCCTGGGCACGACGGTCCTGGTCCAGGAGTGAAGCTGACACAGGTCCTCGGTCCTCAGCACCAGCACCTCCCTGCAGAATGACAGTGGCAATGAGAGAAGGGGGCCCGGGTGACATTCCAGAGGGACACAGACACACAGGCCTCATGTGCTGGACAGAGAGGTCCTAGGTCCGCCCTGCTGTGCTGCAGGACTCACCCCCAGGGTAGACATGAGCAGTGAGGGTCCCAAGGGGCTGCTGGAGTGGGGAGGTGGAGGGGAAGGGCGGCCCAGGTCCACGGCGGTCTGTGTTGGTTGAGGTCAGGAAGGATGGCAGCCCGGCTCTCCATGCTCCAGCTCCATCCCAGCAGCACCCAGGTCCTCCTCCCTCTGCAGGACCCTTGTCCCACCACCCTCCCGCCTCCCTCAGCTCCACGGCTCCCTTCTCTCTGCCTCCCCTCTGCACCCAGCCCCTCCTCTGCTCCATGCCAGGCCCTGCAGAGGAGGCCAGGCCCAGAGACACGGCCAGAGTTTCTTTCTTGACCGTGTGCAGGAAAGCCATTTGGCACCATTGCAAAGACCCTCTGAGAACCTCAGAAACCTCCCCGGGTGGGAGGAGTCTGGGGACAGGCCTGAGCCCCTGGGAGACCCTCGCACATGTCCTGGACACAGCCCAGTAGGACTGTGACCATCTCAGTGACAACACCTGAGGCCATCTTGGCTGCCCCCTGCTGACTACACCTGACCCACCTGCCTGCACCTCCACAAGGCCAAGCGCCTTTGTCACCCAGATGGCACTGAGCGGCTCCATTCTGGTGACTCATGGGAATGTGACAACTGAGGGCCAATGAAAACGCAGACGCCAATGTGGACATGAGCAAAGCCCGTCATCCGTTCACGCGTCCTGTCTAGTCTTCAGCGTGAAGCTTGTAGAGTCTAAACTTCACAGAACTGAGTCGCCAATGGGAAGTGCAGGCAGCAATTAAAGAGGAAAGTCTGAGATCTGTGGTTAATTCGTTCACTCATCTTCCTGCAGTGAGTGTCCCCTCCCTCTTCCTGCCAGGGTGCAGTGAGGTTCTGTCCTCTGTGGTCAGTGTGGCCCAGAAGAGGTGATGACAGTCCCTGCAGCCACGCACAGCAGCACTGACCTCAGGACAGCTCAGTGCACCACGACGCTCGTCCCTCCTGGGAGGTGACAGAGGACGGGGTCCCTGGCCAGCTGGGGCTCAGGAGGCCGAGCTCTGGGGTGTCTCCATCAGTGACCTGGGTGCCTCTCCTGTCCCCCTTCTCAGTCACTGCACAGGTCACCACCGCAGGCTCAGCCCCACAGGACCCTGAGCCTGGGCGCACCCTGAGATCAGCTCTGGGGGTGCTGCTGGGGGGACCCTGAGAAGGAGCCCACGGTCTCTTCCACCTGCAGGACCTGAGGGCTCTTGAGACTCCGCTGCCCCAAGTGGAGGTGGCCTTGAAACACCTGTCACTGCCTGCTCAGGACACAGGACAGCAGAGGACAGGGCAGAGAGAAGCAGCAGGAGCCAGGCCAGCCCTGCCCAGCACAGCGGCCTCCCGCCCCACAGCCTCTCCAGCTCCACCCTGGGCCCAGCCCCATGCACACCACCACCTGCAAAATAAGAAGGGGTCCCACACATGCCAGGCCATGATGGGGACAGCACTGAGCTGTGTGGGTCACCAGCCCTGCCTCCACCCTGGCCCTCAACATTATCCCTCCCCCTCCTGCCCATGCTCTGCCCCAATCAGCCCAGAGCTGAATTCAGGACGCCTGGGCCATGTTCTGGCCTTGACAATGCTGGTCTTATTTTATTGTCCTGAGTAACTGGGTCTCTCTGGGCATCAGTGTTACCTCATGTGAAGACGGGACCACCATGCTGAACTTAGGAAATGTGTCGTTCAAATATGAGTGATACAAAGCCACAGTGTGGTCGTGTTGATTTATATGGATGCAGTGGTGTCTCAGGGAGGGGCCCCAAGTCCTGGGATATCTGGTTCGTCCTGTGTGGGAATCTGAGGGAAGGGCTTATCCAGGAACGAGGTATCTCTGTGGTGGGAACAGGCATTGCTGAATAAGGAGACGCCCAGATTTATCCAAAGGCTGGGGCTGGTGTAGAAAATCCAGAATATGAAATATGAGGTTAGGGAGGAAAAAAAAATGTTATAGAGTTGATGATGATGATGATGATGTTGATGATGATGATGATGGTGATGATGGTGATGATGAAGATGATGGTGATGATCATGATGGTGATGATGATGATGATGATGGTGATGATAATGATGGTGATGGTGATGATGATGAAGATGATGGTGATGATGATGATGAATATGATTATGATGGTGCTGATGATGATGGTGATGTTGAAGATGATGGTGATGATGATTATGATGGTGATGATGATGATGGTGATGATGGTGATGATGATGATGATGGTGACGATGATGATGATGGTGGTGGTGGTGGTGGTGATGATGGTGATGATGAAGATGATGATGATGATGGTGATGATGTTGATGATGATGGTGATAAGGATGATGATGATGATGAAGATGATGGTGATGGCGATGATGATGATCATGATGGTGATGGTGATAATGATGATGGTGATGATGATGATGATGATGGTGGTGATAATGATGATGTTGATGATGATGATGGTGATGGTGATGATGACAATGGTGATGATGATGATGGTGATGTGATGATGATGGTGATGGAGATGACGATGATGATGGTGATGGTGATGATGATGATGATTATGATGATGAAGATGGTGATGATATTGATGGTGATGATAATGATGGTGATGATGTGATGATGGTGATGATGATGATGATGATGTTCATGATGATGGTGATGGTGATGATGATGACGATGATGATTATGGTGATAGTGATGACGGTGATGGCGATGATGATGATGGTGATATTGATGATGATGATGATGGTGGTGATGATGATGATGATGGGAGGACATTACTGAGCCTCGGTGCAGAGATGCCCTGTGCTCCAACTGACCCCGCTGCTCTCAGTGCCATGGGGGCAGTTCCAGTTATGGACGTAAATAAACAGGCGTCTGGTTCCATAGAGTGCGTCACCCATGTTTCTCCATTTTTTTTTTTGTGGAAGAACTGCACAGAAGTTTTCTCTCCATTCCCTGAATTAAACAAAGCCTCATGGAGGGAGCTTTCACCCACGGACAGGGTCACTGGAACTGCACCTGTCCACTTGCCTGTGTCCCACAGGTGCCACGACGCAATGTGTGCTGAGGAGGCAGGGGACAGCTGGCACAGGGAGGGCCGCACACCCTGGTCCACCCTCTCTCATGCACCAGGGGCTTTGGGATCACCTACCTGTGAGAGGGAAGCGCCTGCTCTGAGTCTCCTCCACCAGCAGGGGGCAGCAGAGCCACAGCTCAGTGCAGCCAGGACAGAGGCTGGTGTTGCCCGGGGGAAGACCCAGACAGAGGCCAGCCCTGGAGTCAACAGGTGTGTCCAGGTGACAGTCCTTGGACTAGAAGTCAGGACAGTCCATCCCATGCCTGTGCTGCAGTGACCACATTCTGAAGGTCAGACTCACAAAGTCACAGTGTCATAGTGCCCAGGACCCTGCAGGAGCTGGGGCTCAGTGAGGGCCTCACCAGGGAAATGCATTCAGAGCCTGGTCCCAGGTGGAACTACGGGGAGATCCTGCAAGTAAGTGGGGAGACCAGCCCGAGTCCAGGGACTCCAGGAGGACGCTCAGAGTCAGAACACAGGGCTCCAGGGCCGATGTCTTTCCCCACTGCAGGGACCTCCTGCCATGCTCAGGGCATCGTGTCGCACTGTCCAGCAGTGGTCCCAGGGCTCATTCCTGTCCTCTGCACACATCTACATCAACTTCCCACTCCTCCCTGGCCTCCCTCCCATCTCCAGCAGATCTGCCCTCAGCCAGCAGCTCCTGGGCTCAGGTGCAGGCTCAGGTGGGGGAGGGGCAGTAGGGGCTCATCCCTGGATGGAGCACCCCAGCCTCCTCCAGGAGACTGCAGAGTGACACGGCCTCTCCCCTGCCTCAAGTCACAGTCTGATCACGGGCTGACCTTGGTCCTGTGGCAGGATCCTCCTGGCTCAAGGGACCCCTGACCACCCCCCTGCAGAGCTCAGCCCTGTGCAGCTGTGACGCTGACAGCATCCAGAGTCCACGGGGCCTGAACTGCATTCCTCAGGCAGGTCTCGTTCTGGAACTTTCTGAAGACGACATAAAACACTGAGGCATGAAAAAATTCCCAGTGCCCGTCGCTATCCCCCTATGGAAAGCAGGATCACAGAAGGGAGCAGACACCTGTGAAACAAGGTGGGGGATGTGGGAACCCACAGAAGCAGGTGGTGGTTACCAAGCAGAACGTCAGATATTAATGATTTCACAAAAGTCTAATGATATGGGGTCACTTATGATGAAATGATAATAATAGGACAGTGTGTGTCCATGGACATAGGAGGAGGAAAAGCAGAAAGGAGGAGGAGTAGGAGGAGGAAGAGGAGGAGGAGGAGGAAGAGGAGGAAGAGGAGGAGGAGGAAGAAGAGGAGGAGGAGGAAGACAAGAAGGAGGAGGAGGAGGAGGAGGAGGAGGAGGAGCAGGTCGAAGTCCACCTTCTGCAGTCAGGTGTCATCAGTGGTATCTCAGCAGGGCCCAGCTCAGCCATGGTCAGGCTCCTGCAAGGTCAACACCCTGCTGAGCTGGGCCCAGGACACCCCACAGCCAGGAGGGTGGGGACAGTGGTCATGGGGTCAACCTCTGGAAGATGACTCTGTTCAGGATCCTGAAGAGCAGTGATCAATGTCTAACCAGAAAGACAGCTGGGACAGAGTTGAGTGCTCCACCTCTGCCCCCTCAGACTCCCTTTCTGTCCCCACAGCTGGTTTGACATCCCATAATGAGCAGCCCAGGGGATGCTAATTTGCATCCTCACCATTCACTTCCCCTAGAGACCTGGGAGGGAATAAGAGAGGCCAGGGGACCCCAGCTGTGCTGAGCTTCTCAGGACACAGAGCTTTGGGCAGCTCCGCCATGGCCTGGACCCCTCTCCTCTCCCTCCTCACTCTCTGCACAGGTGACCTGCTCAGCCCTGTCCCCAGGCTCAGCCTCCCCAGGCCTAACCTATGACCTTAGTCATTGAGTGGGTCCCCTGGGAATAGTCCTGTGTTATGAGGCCCCCTCTCCTCTTTTCTCTTGCAGGCTCTGTGCTCTCCTATCAGCTGACTCAGCGGCCTCCCTCATTGTCGGTGGCCCTAGGAGGGACAGCCACAGTCACCTGCTCTGGAGAAGCTCTGCCAAAAAGATATGCATATTGGTTCCAGCAGAAGGCAGGACAGTCCCCTGTGCGGGTGATACACAAAGATAGCGAGCGGCCTTCAGGGATTCCTGAGAGATTCTCTGGGTCCAGCTCAGGGACCACGGCCACCCTGACCATCAGCGGAGTCCAGGCTGAGGACGAGGCTGACTATTACTGTTTGTCATCGAACAGTGATGGTTCTCTGTCACAGTGACACAGACAGATGGGGAAGTGAGACACAAACCCTTCTTTGTCAGTGTCACAGCCTTCGCCAGCCCCAGGAGGATGGAGACAAAGCTCTGAGCAGCTCTGGCCCGGCTCACCCTCATCCTTCTCCCCAGAGGCCTTCTCCTCCCGCCCTCCAGCCAGGTTCTGCACAGGGTGCATCACAGGTGTACTGCTTGAGAGTCATCAGGAGAGCTTGTTGGAATATTCTTTAGCCAGAGAAAGAAGAGGGAAGATGGACCTGCGTGGGAGACCAGAAAGCTGAAGACATTCATCCGTGGTCACGGTCCCTGGATTTCTATGTGGCTGTGACCTGGCGACTCCATGTTGGAGTCTTCTAAATGTCTAGCCCCTGAGCTGCTCAGCTCTTAGCAGCTGACACCCCATATCCCACGGGAGCCTGGAATCCTGAACAGAGCACCCCGTTGTAGTGGAGGCTGTGGGGTGTGCCTAGAGGCCTCTTCAGGGCTGAGCGCCACCCACAGCAGCTAGAGTCTGGCAGCCACTGAGGGGCCCCACTGCAAAGTGCTGTTTGCAGAAAATTGCCTACCCAGGCGCGTTTCCTTTCTCAGAGAGGCTCCGATTAATGACTGTCTGAGGCCATGAACCCGGGGGTCTTGTCCTAAGTTAGGAAGCCCTCGAGGGCCTCCAGCCCAGAGCTAGGAATGCTGAGTCATCAACTGCCACCTCACGGGGTCCCCTTCTTCTTCCCATGCCTCCCTCTCAGCTTTCAAGACAGCTGCGCATCATTCTCCATCTCAGAGTCTGTCTGCAGGACACCCCATCTAAGAAGACCAGCTGTCCCCAATGTGGGCCATGAGGGACCTTGGAGGCCACGCTACGATGAGACCCATGCTGTGCTGCAGGACTCACCCCCAGGGTAGACATGAGCATGTGAGGGTCCCAAGGGGCTGCTGGAGTGGGCAGGTGGAGGGGAAGGGCGGCCCAGGTCCACGGCGGCCTGTGTTGGTTGAGGTCGGGAAGGATGGCAGCCCGGCTCTCCATGCTCCAGCTCCATCCCAGCAGCACCCAGGTCCTCCTCCCTCTGCAGGACCCTTGCCCCACCACCCTCCCGCCTCCCTCAGCCCCATGGCTCCCTTCTCTCTGCCTCCCCCCGCTCCCAGACCCTTCCCTTTGCTCTATTCCATGCCCTGCTGAGGAGGCCAGATGCAGGGACAAGTGTCCAGCATGGGACCCTCACCTTGGCCACTGACCTTGCATTTCCATTTGGGGATTAGCTGATCTCAGGCACCTGACATTGAGATTCTCCTCTGCATAGATGGTTCTGGGACTTGACAACATGTAGAATCACCTGCTGATCTTCAACCAAAAAGACTGCTGCCTATGTCATCACACGGGATTCTTAAGGCTTAACAAACACAAATTCCCTGGGGATCTTTGTTAGAATGCAGATTCCTTTTTTCTTTTTTCTGGAACTGGTGATTGAACCCATGGGCATTCTACCTGCAAGCTGCACCCCCAGCCCTGTTTTTTACTCTTGATTTTGAAACAGGGTCTAAGTTGCAGAGGCCCTCACTGAGTAGCTGAGGCTGTCGGCAAACCTGTGATCCTCCTGTCTCAGCCTCTTAAGTACTGGGATTACAAGCATGCACCACCACGTCTGGGTCAAAATGCAGATTATGAACTGG
Organism: Glis glis; assembly: GCA_004027185.1. Taxonomy (NCBI): domain Eukaryota; kingdom Metazoa; phylum Chordata; class Mammalia; order Rodentia; family Gliridae; genus Glis; species Glis glis. The sequence goes on along the minus strand of PVJS01035281.1, from coordinate 1,981 downwards.
GTGATTTCAGGATTGCTAATACTGCTGGCTTGGGGAACACAGCTGGAGTAATAAAATCGTACAGTCACTTAATCTGAACTTCTGTCTGGCTGAGATGCCCAGGAATCTAATGTGAAAATCCTCCAGATTCAACTAGTGTGCAGCACATACTGGTCCCCCTTGCAATGAGCAACCTTGTCCCACATACTCAACTTTTGATTGATTTATAGAAGAGGTTTTGATTGGTGATATTTCTCCCATTCCTTAGTCCCAATATTTCCTGATGGCCTTAATCCTGACAGTACATATTTATAAATATGCAGATAAAAATAAATTGCTATCACTTATAGACTAGACCTATCATACTAATTTCAGAACCTTATTGTAGCGATTCCCCACCATTTGTGAGTAGGGATGGTTCCCCTGGCATATGATCCACTTAAGGCTTTGTTTATAATCCTATTCTAGATTATTCAGTATGATCTTATTGGCAAGTTTATAATATGGTACAAATTTAGTTATGTCAGAAACAACGGTCATAGGAGCACGCATCCCAGTGAGGAGATTTTAGATAGGATTTATTGACTTCCATTTCTTTATCTTTGATGCTGAAGTTTTTGAGAATTCATAGGAATAAACAAAAATGACCATTAACCTCCTCATCGGTTTCAGGCACTTTGCAGAGTCCTGGAAATGATCTCAGCCAGAGAACAGGGAGAATAGTCTAAGGATGCTCATGTGCTCAGAAACAAGCTGTTCAGGGAGGGGTGAACTGTCCTTTCTTATTCAAATCAATCCCAGACTCTTCCTTTAAATCCCCCTCTGTGTTGAGATCTTCATAGCTCTGTTTTCAAATTAAAAAGAAGTGGCCTGGAATCTTACTATTTCCCCCATCTGAAAATATGTCCTGTATTAAATGATCTTTGTGTATATTTTTTAAATATAATCTGGAACAAATGTAAAAGTTTTGATCTAGAAATGTTTGGGAACTCAGGAAGAGTGGGAAATTAGTAAGTTTGCTGTTTCAAAACAAAATGGAATCTCATCTCTTTTTACTCGTAGCATGTTAGACTTGTCTGTTTTTCACCTTGAACTTTTCATGATCAATGAAAATATTTGGGGGGCAGACCATTTCTTTGCTCATTGAAATTGCTTTCATGAACACAGAACAATGTGTGTGTGGGATTCAGTGTGTGAAACAAAACATGTTCTCATGAGCATCACACTTGGACACGCAGCACACACCTGCGTAGAGGGCAGAGCAGCGGCCCCATCGCGTGGCATGCGCTCACTCCGAGAACCCCATGATGTCACGTCGCCTTGGTGATGTGATGATGCACCTCCTGCCTCATTCCAACCGCCACTCTGCGGGCCTAGAGGTTCCCGGTTGAGAGCGGTTGTTTGTGCCTTTCTCAGGTTGGTCCCTAGAGGCCTCCGAGATGGGAAATGCGATTTGCTGCTGTCGAGGTAGGTTCACACGAGTCTTCTGAAAGCCGCTCCTCACGTGGAAGAGCTGACTTTAACTCAACGCACTTTCCTCATGTGTTTTCACTCACACACTCCAGTTTCTTTCCACCGATTGTTAAATGTGACTCATAGATCTGTTTTAACATTCAATTTGTATTTTTGGTTCTCCTCTCAAACTGGTAGCCTTAGATATTTTCCTGAAATTAGAAAAGTATAGTTTTATAAACACTCTTTGAAAGAATAGATATAGGGGAGCACACACACCCTTCTTTCATGAGATCAGGAGAATCTCAGTTCTAAGTGCATCAATAGACATTCCAGGAAAGTGGATATAAAGGCCCACCTCTTCTGAATGTAGCTCTCACATACCGAAGTAACGCTACAGCAATCTAAATCCAGAAAAGTTTACAGAGGACAATCACAGGGATTTCAGGGTGAAGTGTCCATTGGTTGATGAGCCAGGGTCTGGTGTCAGGGCCTTCAGGGGTAATAGTGACAGGGGACAGTGCCATGAGGTAAGAGGAGTGGACACTTG
>PVJS01035280.1:0-21101 GCA_004027185.1 Glis glis | reverse complement strand
GCTGAGGCTGGCCGCGAACCCGGATCCTCCGGTCTCCACCTCCCAAAGTACTGGGATTACAAGCGTGCGCCACCACGCCCGGCTTGTTGTTTTTATTTTAAAACAGTGTCTCCCTTTGTCTCTGAGGGTTTCACTAAATTGCTGAGGCTGGCCTCGAACCTGCAATCCTCCTGTCTCAGCCTCCCAAATACTGGGATTACAGGCATGAGCCACCATGCCCAGCTCTCTGTCTATTGTTTTTAAAGGCTCAAAGTACACCATAGTGGAAACCAGAAAGCCTTGAATCATTTGGACCAAAATTTACCTTGAATTTCCTCTATGAGGAGAGTCAGTCACTTAAGAATGCTGAGCACTGTCTTGAAGTAGCTCTCCTGTTACCAACAGCCCGAATACTGCCTCTCACAGCCTTTGAGAAGACAAATGTTCCCTGTGCTGGGCTGCAAATGGATTAAAGCAGTGTTGATCCTCATCTGTCAGAACAATTAACATGAGTAAAACACTTGTCCTACTTAAAGCAGATGGAGGGCGGGAAGGGAGGGGGCAGCGTCCTGTGGTGCCGCTCAGAAGATTAATGTGGCTGTATGGGCAGCAGAGAGCACTGGATTTATTTTATGAACATTACAAGGATTTACAAGGATGTCAGTTACTGCGGAAAGCACAGACTGTGTTCCTAGAGGGTCTCTGTAGGGTACTGAATGAGGCGTGGGAGAAGTGTGGCCGCAGGGGACGGGGCGTGAGATAGATGTATAGCATTTTTAGCAGTCAAGTATGACTTGTTGACCATTTCGCCCTCCTCTTACATTGAAGCTCCACTGAATTCAAGGCTTAACAGTAACCTGACTTCTTGGAGGATGTATAAATATTGCTGTAAGACTTTACAAAATAAACGAAGTAGATAGAAGTGATTGTAGCCGCTCGAGACCACAGCTCTGTTTGCAGGAAGACTGCAGGTCCTCTTTGCCTTGTGTTGGAGCTGCGCCCGTGCTGTAGGGTAGGAGGAAAAGAAAACCGAACACATTAATTAAGAATGAGCTATCTAGGAGGATTTTATTATTCTCTGACAGTGGAAGTGGGATGGGAAAATTGTTGAGGTTAGCATAATAATTGTAGAAGACAGTAGAGTGAGAAACTATGTTTACATGAAGGCTAAATTACATTTTAGTCCGGCTCTCGCTGCAAGGGCCGGACTTGGGGGCCAGCAGGGAGTGGTTATTGAATGACCACTTCTCCTGGCAGAGTCGGTCAAGGATCTATTATTCCTTCAGGTATGTTCCCAAAAGTGTCTCTCCTAAATAAATCTTCTGTCCAGGAAGCCCCTTCTCCCCGTATTTGCTCTTACTTTCTAGTCCCCCAGTTATGGGGAAAAAATCAAAATCCCCTGCTGCCCGTCATGGCTTTTATGTTTAAATTCCATACCTAGCCAACCTGCTGGGAAAGCTGCCGAGCTCTCAGAGGTACTGAGATGGTCCACTTGCCACTGTCATGTCTGTTTCTGACGGGGCAGAGGCAGGGGAGGTCTCAGTTAACTGTCTTGAAAACCAGGAGCAACTACAGAAATGCTTTTCCCGTGTCACTCAGGAACACATCCCACCTGAACCTCGCCTGTCCTGTTCCATCTCAGCAGTCTCTTCCCTCCTCAGGCCTCCTCTTGCTACTCACAGTCCCTGGCTCGCTCATTCCTCTTTGTCTTCTGGGAATGTGTCTTGATTTGCAACACTACTTGGGTCCATTCTTACTCTAGCAACTGTTTTGAGTATTGTTCACGTGGACAGTGTTCCCAGTATGTTACACCTCCGAGCTACAGCCTCAGCCCTTTTTTTTTTTTTTTTTGCGGTACTGGGGATTGAACGCAGGGGCGTTCTACCTCTGCACTACGCCCCCGGGCCCTATTTTTTTATACTTTATTTTGAAACCGGGTCTCACGAAGTTGCGGAGGGCCTCACTAAGTAGAGAGAGAGAGAGAGCGAGCTGAGGCTGGCCGTGAACCCGGATCCTCCGGTCTCCGCCTCCCAAAGTACTGGGATACAAGCGTGCGCCACCACGCCCAGCTTCAGCCCTGTTTTTTAGTTTGAAACAGGGTCTTGCTAAGTTGCCGAGGCTGGCCTTGAACCTGCGATCCTCCTGTCTCAGCTTCTCAAGTCCTGGGATTACAGGTGAGCACCACTGCTCCTGGCCTCCAGTATGTGTTCTTTCAGTTCTTAAACATAGTGAAATAATCTTATAAGGAGAAAAAAACATTCTGTTCTAATTTGAAAAATAAGCAAATTATTTTTTTTATATCCGTTATAGCATTATTTTAGATTAGTGAAAATTAGAAACTACCTAAATGTAATTAAGGAAACTACAGTGTATAAGCTTGATTACATTGACTCAGATTAGAAGGCGGTACTCACTTGGGAAAACCTGTACAAAATAACACTAAATTGGCAATATATATATGCTATGATTATGGCCTTTTAAAGAAAAATACAAACATAGATTTTAAAAAGTTGAAAGAACCATGGAGAAACCTAATAGCTGTTACAATTGTGCCTTTTTTGTTGTTGTAATTTCTTTACATAATGTGGTTTTAGTGGTAAATGTACTTAATATTTACACCATTTATAATTGTAAGCAGAATTATATCATCGCTTTCCGTGCTCCCTTCTGTTCTGGGATCCTGAGGCTGACGTCATTGCCTGACCTTCTAGCCCTAAGCTTTCCAACCTTCTACACCTGAGATTTGGCAGGCTGGTTTCCTAACCATTGCTGAAAGTCCACATTGTGTAATTGTGTAAACCACACAATGCCCGGTTTTGCTTTTCCACAGTTCCCATTGCAGAGAAATTAATTAATGTTAATCTTCAACATGTATTTATTCAGTGCCAGTTTTGTGCCAGACACGGTGCTGGGTGTTGTGAGCCAGCCAGGCACAGTCCCAGTCCTTGAGGGACTTAGAGACCCGGTCGAGGAGGCCAAGAAACCAGACCATGGAGGTGGTGTGATGCTCTGATGGCAGGAGGAGGGCACATGGACGTGGTGCCCAATGGGGTTCAGGAAGTCTCTCTCGAGGCCAGCTGAAGCTGGAGTGGGGGCAGGGAGGGTGTCGGTTCACAGGCCACACTGAGGAATCTGGACTGTACCAGAGGGTGAAGGGCCGCTGAAGGGCGGTTGTTTATTTCTCTTTGATCAAGAGGATATAATCAGAATTGCACTCCAGGTATCCACTCTGGCTTTGGAGAACAGTTTGGAGAGAAGGCTCCAGGCAGGAAACCAGGTGAGACACTGTTACCATGATCCAGGTGAGCAGGGTCCCTGAGCTGTTCTGGTGATGGTGGGCATGTAGAGAACGGACAGGTTTCAGGAAGATTTCTGAGGTAAGATCACAGAAATGGATAAGAATGAAGGATGTGGAGAAAGAATTCTTAAAGGACACCTGAGTCTCTGGCTTGGGCAAATGGTCCTGTTGGACCTGGGTGACGGCAGCATGGTGGCTATGTGGGGTGCGTTGGCTTGCAAGGGAAGAGGGCAAGTTGAGTTTGGGATTCGGAGAGTTTGTCCTTGTGGGTCCAGAGGTCTGGGAGGCAGCTAGTCACAGAGGCCAGGAGCACAAGTCCTTTGCTACCCTGGCTATCGGTCTTTGAATCAGTGTTTTATATCCGTGTGTTGAGGACCATGCTAGGGCTTAAATGGAAAATGTCGTTTCCCCTGAGAAATTCTGTGGCAATAGTAGTCTGTGGATTCCCAAGGCTGGCTGCACAGGGCAGAAAGTAACTTTTTAAATCTGAGGTTGACTGGCTGTTGTACTCGGGGCACGCTCCTCTCTGTACCCACGTTAGCTGCCAGTGCTGGGCTGTCAAGGCAGCCCTTGGCCTCATGGCAGAGTTATGGTTCTTTTGTTGTAATCCTCTTTGTTCTTTTGTAATGTTTTAAAGCAAAGGGCATTTCCGAACTATTTCTAAGAGAGAAATCTAAAGGCAAAGCTACTTACCCATTATAACAAACACCTTGCTGAGAGAGAGAAAATAGAGTAATCTATTGAATTTTCTAATGGATACTTAAATGTGACTTTTTTTTTCTTTAATGACAAAATCAGCTCCTTGAACATTAGGATGCGGCCATCCAGACTCGAGAGAGAAGTGTTTTTTGTCCTGCTGGCTGGAATAGGAGGTAGAGGATGGGGACAGGAAAGAAGGGACTGTTTAAGGCAATGGCTTTCAGACTAGCTTCTTTTTAAATCTAGGCCCATGTTGATCACGCATGAAATTTATTTCAAGACCCATTCGTGGTTGGAAACCATTTATGAAAAGGATTTTATGAATGTTTGGGGATGATTTCTATAGCTTCCTGAACATTGAATATATTTTAAAGTATATTATACGAATATTATATGGTTGATCTTTAATTAATCCCCTGGGGCACTCCACAGCAGAGTTGCAATCTCATACAAATCTCCCACAACCTCCCAAGTAAGTTCCTGAGCAAGTCTGACAAGGTTTTCGGAAGTCCAGTAAAACCTGGCCCCTGTATCTCCTGTCACTGCCTCCCGCCAGTTTGAGTGGCCAATCAAACACTAACTACAGTGATCTCATTTACATTTCCCCTGTCAAATGTGCCACTCTGTGAATAGTTAAATTAACTTAATCTTCCTGAAATAAACCCACATGTTGAGAACCATTTAAGACCTTTCAAAACAATTTGGTCTATTAGCTCTGTCTTGAGATAAGCCTAATAAATAAGTCCCTGAAATCAAAGGAAAACTAATTGTAGTACCTCTCTCCAGCTTTGAGTCATCAAAGCTTGACTGTCTCAAGTGTATCCTAATGGGGCTCATTATTTTGTTTCTTCTATGTTTTGGGGTTTTTTTTTTTTTGGTACTGGGGATTGAACCCAGGGGCATTCTAGCTCTGAGCTACACCCCCAGCCCTATTTTTTGTTTTTATTTTGAAACAGGGTCTTGCTAGATTGATGAAAGTCTCACTACTTGCTGAGGCTGTCACTGAACCTGTGATCCTCCTGTCTCAGCCCCCCAAGTACTGGGATTACAGGCTTGCGCCACCACACTCGTCTTGTTCTGTTTGATAATTCTGAGATAATTTTGCATTTGCATTGTTAATATTCATTTTCCAAAGTTGGTTGATATGTCTATTTCTTTTCTTTTTTTTTTGCGGTACTGGGGATTAAACCCAGGGGCATTCTACCTCCGAGCTACACTCCCAGCCCTATTTTTTAATTCTTTATTTTGAAACAGGGTCTCACTAAGTTGCGGAGGGCCTCACTAAGTAGCTGAGGCTGGCCGCAAACCCAGATCCTCCAGTCTCAGCCTCCCAAGTACTGGGATTACAAGCATGCGCCACCACACCTGGCTGTCTATTTATTTTCAAGAGTGATAATGTATTAGCTTTTGCTTTCAAGGCACAAAAGCTATGCATGCCCATGATAACAACATGGGAGTATACCATGAACAAGACGACTTCCCCAGTCAGTTTCTATCTCCCTCCTTAACCAGAGTTAATAACAACTTGGTGTCTATTCTTCAATACCAAGCTAAGCTCATAGAAAACACATAAATATTTATATATGTGTTGAGCATTTTTATAAAAATGAGATGAGACTATGTATATCCTAAACTTCGCTTTTAAAAAGCCTAAGAGGCCGGGCGTGGTGGCGCAAGCTTGTAATCCCCGTACTTGGGAGGCGTAGACCGGAGGATCTGGGACGCAGCCAGCCTCAGCTACTTAGTGAGGCCTCCGCAACTTCGTGAGAGTTTCAAAATAAAGGGTAAAAAATAGGGCCGGGGGTGTAGCTCGGAGGTAGAACGCCCCTGGGTTCAATCCCCAGTACCGCAAAAAAAAAAGCCTAAGAGTATGTCATAGTTTTCTCTCCAAGATCTCCAGTTGATATTCTTCTTCACAGTTGCAAAATGTGGACATAACAGCTTATTCATTCACTCTCTTGTAGATGAACATTACCGTATTTAATTTTTTAGTTTGGTTTTTATCATTATGACAGTGTTGTGATAAACACTTTTAAATGTATCCTAAAACTAGTAAATTGGTAGATCAAGAGATGGGCTCCTTAGATGTCAAAAAATGCAGGCAATCAGTACCAGCAACCCGGACGCAGTCTACCATGATTCCTTCCAGTCTCCGCCAGCAGGTTGATTTTTTTTTTTGCGGTACCGGGGATTGAACGCAGGGGCGTTCTACCTCCGCGCTACACCCCCGGCCCTATTTTTTTTATACTTTATTTTGAAACCGGGTCTCACGAAGTTGCGGAGGGCCTCACTAAGTAGAGGGAGAGAGAGACAGACAGGGAGAGAGAGAGAGAGAGTGCTGAGGCTGGCCGAGAACCCAGATCCTCCGGTCTCCGCCTCCCAAAGTACTGGGATTACAAGTGTGCACCACCACGCCCAGCTCAGCAGGTTGATTTTTATTAATTGAGTCCCTTCAGCAGGGAGCTACAGAGAAGATAGATCAGGAACACTGATTTAGGCCGTCTTTCTATCTAGGATATTTCTCTCACCATCCGCCCCCTACCCTGGATCATTGCTTTTTAACTGTCTTAAATCTCTCTTAGCATTGAGTCTAGGACTTTCTTTTTTTTTTTTTTTTGTGGTACCAGGGATTGAACCCAGGGGCGTTCTACCTCCGCGCTACACCCCCAGCCCTATTTTTTATACTTTATTTTGTAACCAGGTCTCACGAAGTTGCGGAGGGCCTCGCTAAATAGAGAGAGAGAGAGACGGGGAGAGAGAGAGAGAGAGAGAGCTGAGGCTGGCCGCGAACCCGGATCCTCCGGTCTCCACCTCCCAAAGCACTGGGATTACAAGCGTGTGCCACCACGACCGGCCAAGTCTAGGACTTTCTAAGCAGCTTACTGACCTCTATTCCTCCATGGTGATCATATACTTCACTCTGCACAAGTTCCTATAGTTCTTAAGCGTGAATTCCTACTGTGTTGACTTTAGTTCATCTTACTCTACCCCACCGTTTCACTCCACTTTCATTTGTTCTCTGTGTTGCTGTTGCAGACATATAGGAAGCTGGAGTGGGTTAGGCCATTACTCAGAGTTGGATGCAGTGGTCTATACATCCCTGTACCGTTCGTCTACCTTTGCTCACTTTACGCACACCAAGTTCATTCAGTTGCAGTGCTATTTAAGCCAAGTTGGGTTAGAGATACTAAATGAGAAGTCCAGGACAAATGTTCTAGGTCACTTTGATTTAGTAACATTCATTCAGTAACTCATACGCTATAGCAGCTGCTAGGAATAGAATATACTGGGGAGAAAAATGGACATGATATTTGTTCTCAAGCATTTGCTTCTAGATTAAAGAGAGCCTCTACAAAGAAAATGACAATTGGTAAATGGAATGTCCGTGTTATTACTTGGGATTCAGTCTTATACATGATTGCTGTGACTCAGGGGAGACTGGGAGTTCACTGGTGGTCTGATCCAAAGCCTTACACAGGATTAAGAAAAGCCTTTATGGTGACTTTGTGTTTATGTGGAAGAGTAAACAAATAGCTAAACTAATATTTTTGGAAAACAAAAGTGAGATTTGACATGATGCAATAATAAGCATTATAATCCTGTCATTTAAAGTAACATGAAAAAATATTTAGCTATAATTATTCAGTAGTACTTGGACAAACATTAAACATAAAAACAATGACGTTAGGTTTGTAATTGATGCGTTTATTAAAGTTACAGATCATAATGATGTGAGATTACAGTGCACCAATAAAAGTATTTAAAAATAAAGTGACAGGCTCTGAGTAATCCTGGATCCAGTGATCAGGTGGGACTTGATCAATAGTAAGTCAGGTGTCTAGATTGTTTTTGCTGAATTACGCTCATTTGGTATGAACCATTGATGGGTGTGTTTCTCTTCTCTTACTTTCCTGGAGTTGGAGAAGGGGGTCCTGTGTATTCTCAAGCCGAATCCTTTCCCTACATTGTAATTTTTTTTTCTTTCCCAAGGCTCCCAAAGTGCCTTGAAGTCATTCAACATTCGAACAGCTTTCCATTTTAGCTTTTCTAGATCAAAACATTGGACCGATGGTTGGACAAAACTATGGGAGGTTGATTGTGGGGACAGGGGAGGGAGAGCCTTCCTCTCTGGAAGTCTCTGTAACAGAACCAATGACCAGTAAGTCCCAGGACTTCCTGGTGTAACAAGTTAGATACCTCTGAAGCTCTCTATGCCTAGAAACCTCACAATTTCTGGTGAGTTCTTTTGCTACAGTTGCTCCTGTTCTTAAGGACTGCCTAATAACTACCTGTGAAATGATGAGCGACACAGAGACACCAATTATGTTTTCTGGGTTAAAGAGGTTTCCACCTTCTGCTTGTTGGTGCATTTCTGCCCTTGTCAGATAATTGCCAGACCAAAGCTTAATACATTTTGGGGCAGAGATGCAAGCTAATCGGTACCAGAGTGATGAGGCAGCCCTCTTTTCCATGCCTCCTTTCGTCTTTAGATTCAAGAGAATGGCTCCCGGTCTGAGGGGAAATTACCTTGTCCCATGCTATAATTATGCTCTGCAGAACTGGCCTCAGGAACTTCCTCGTGGATGTAGGCGGTGGTGATTAGATGTTTTATGCTGAATGCAGATATCGGAGTGAGTGTCGTCGAGGACATGGCCAAACACCTCTGCAAAACAATGGTTCAGAAGTGCATCGGCACGCTTGTAGAGCCGAAGCTTGGAGGACACACGTACCCAGCACTCCAGTGGAGTCCCAGCTGAATGTGTAGAAAACCCAGCATGAGCGCTGAACACCCACTCCCAGGAGACGCCTGTCAGCTCAGAGTTACTGCTGCCCTCAATCCGGCAGCATCCTCATCCGACTCTCAGATTCCAAGCCTTGTCCTTACAGACCAGTGTTCCAGAAGGCTCCTCCATGGGAGCAAAACACACGTCAGAGTTGCTTGCTTATACCGTGACTAGTGACCCCACTCATAAAGAGGCTATAGCCCATAACATGACTCTTGTCACATTAATGTTAGAGGCCCAAGTAAGGAGAGTTAACATATAAAAGTCAGAAACTTGAACTGTGTTATATATCTTACATTTTTATAGTGCTTGGAATATGTAACACTTATATGAATATTCCTCCCCTTTTCCCTAGGAAATAGTAGGGTAGATATTAGCATCCACATAACAGAATAGAGGCTGGGCCCTGAGGTACTTTAGTGACAGACAAAAAAAAAAAAGCAGTCAAGCTTCTTTCACTTAAGCAGTTGTGGTTTATCAGAAATGATAAGAAATGTAACTTCTTACCTGAGAAGTGGGAAAATGGTATATTGCCATATAGAAGTATGCCAACAGAAGTGTGATTCCGCTGTGCGGTAGAAATAAAGTCCATCGAAGAAAAGGACAAAAAAGGAAAGGAATAAAGGAACCAGTCACATTCCATGGTTTCCTTTGTCCTTGTTTAAAAGAAGTAGGTACTACAAAGAAAGAAAAAAAAAATATCTGTTTTTAATTAAGACACCACATTCATTACTTCTGTCTCTGAAGACCAGACTCGCCAGTGGTCCTGTCCTTAAAAAACAAAACCCCTTTGTGCATCTTACTGAAAATCCTAAGAATTTTGCGTTGGATTTCGGTATGTGAGGTTTATCCATCTAATTCTATCATGGAAGCTGTGGCTGAAGTATCGTGTACTCGGCCTCCCCAGAAGGAAGTACTTTGTTTAACCAGAGGGAAGCTGGGCAATGTATGCAAGCTGGAGACAAATAGGAACGATATCATTTATGCCAATCTCTCATGCAGTGCGCTTTGCTGGCCGGTCTCGAAATTGCCTCTTGCTGCCTGAATAGTTACTATTAAAGAAATGAAGCATTTTGTTTTCGAGACAGCCCTCTGGTTGCTTCCCGCAAACACTCATACAGGAGTGCCTGGTTGCGCAGTTTTCTATTTTTCTCCCAGGTCACCCCATGGTAGCCAAAAGGTGGCTTCTTGCAGGGAAGAGGGCAAGGGTGTGCATTTTCCGAAAACTGCTTTTGCACATCCTTGTGGTCAGAATGTGACCCAAGGAAAATTTCTGAACTCGCATACTAACCCCTTTGACTCTGCACCTGAGCCGTCTCACTAGGTCTGAATGAGAGGATTCTTTTTGGGAAACAACCGCTAGCTGTTTCTCAGTCCACAGCTCATCTCCACCCATTGACTAAACATGACTGCTCCTTGGTGGGCTTGGCCACGCTGGTCAGAAGGTGTGGGGATGACATTTCAGGAGACGAAAGCTTCAACAGGATTGGTACGGGAAGGGTCCTGCAAGGGGAAGTCTTTCAAAGGAACTTTTATTTTTTTTTAACTTACAATGCTTATTCCTTTAATGATCTGTTCCTTCTTTTCCTTTCTCCTGGATTTTTTTTTGCTTCCTTCAGAATAAACAACTGTCCATGTATACAGTCTATCCATTCAATTTCCTCCGTGCCCCTACCCTTTGGTTCAGTTCTCTCTCCTTCTCCCATCTTACCCGTCTGATGTGCAAGCACAGTGTAAATCAATGTCTCCTCCTCTGTCTCCTGGGCAGAGGGCAGTAAGTCTGGGATGGTGGTGGTTCCAAAATTTCTATACAGGAGTTGTATAGAAATTTCAGCCCCTCAGCCCCTGAGCATCCTATTTCTATATAGGATGCTCAGGGGCTGAGGATGAGGGGAGGGGCTCGTGGGGCTTGTCTTCCAGGTCTGTTTGCTCAGCTAACAGTCTTTACATTGATTGATTGCATCTAGTGCATCCCTCCTATGGGAGAGTTGTGGATGTTACAGGGGCTGAAATCTGTCTCAGCTGTTGCTTGCTTGGTCTAGTCTGAATTCAGGGGCTCTGTGCTTTGCAGACTGCAAAACATAAAACGCGGTACATGGAATTAGCCTTGTGGACAAGTCCATTGCCCTGCCCCACTGTCCCTTCTCCACCTCAGATCTGTCTCTCTGTCCCCTTCCCCCATCCACTGGGTGGGAAGCCACCACGCCCGGCTTTAAAAAAAAAAAAAAGCCATGGGCACAGCGGGAAAGCATGGGTTGCTGTGGCCTATGCCCACTATTCAGACTTGCAGATTAAAAATTACATAAACTGGGCCGGGCGTGGTGGCGCATGCTTGTAATCCCAGTACTTTGGGAGGCGGAGACCGGAGGATCCAGGTTCGTGGCCACCCTCAGCTACTTCATGAGAACCAGTTTCAAAATAAAGTATAAAAAATAGGGCCGGGGGTGTAGCACGGAGGTAGAATGCCCCTGAGTTCAATCCCCAGTACTGAAAAAGAAAAAAAGATACAATGGGGGGAAGAAATGCAAGTATTTTTTTTAGAAGTTTTTGAGGAACAAATTATAAGATGCTCTGGTCTCAGTGGATATGAAGGTACTCTTAACAACTGGAGTTTATCTGGAAAAGGGTATGTTTTCAGCAAGATTTTAATACTCCATATATAAGTTAGGAATTCCTCACGGCTCTAGTTGACATGCCGATACAAGCATGTGCAGCGTCTATAAGTTCCACATAGGCTTGTCGTGGCCTGTCATGGCTTAATATCCTACCAGGCATGTGAAATAACTAAAGAAAATTCAGCATAACCTTGTTGCTTCACGAGGATACTCAAAGGCGTGTGTTTCCCCAGGAAACAATTTGATATTTTTGCACTTTTTCTTTGTGCACATAAAACAGTTGCTCAAAACAATGCAGTACCTCGAATGAAGCAGGTTCATTTGTTAACTTTTAAGGTCTTGAGACCATAGGCAGTTTGTTTAATAGTTTTTGTTTCTTTTAAGGCAGTTATATGCCGGGCGTGGTAGCGCACGCTTGTAATCCCAGTACTTGGGAGGCTGAGACTGGAGGACCCGGGTTCACGGCTAGCCTCAGCTACTTAGTGAGGCCCTCCGCAACTTAGTGAGACCCTGTTTCAAAATAAAGAATAAAGAAATAGGGCTGGGGGTGTAGCTCGGAGGTAGAATGCCCCTGGGTTCAATCCCCAGTACCACCAAAAAAAAAAAAAAAAGGCGATTATTAAAAGCAGAAAGTGGTAGCTGTAGGTCAGGTTTCTCTGCCCCAGAAGAAATTGTTTCAAACATCTAAAGAGTTTAGATCTGTTCAATTTCAAATTTAAGGTGGTGGTTCGCATTACCTGTTTCACTGTGGCCTGTTAGGGGAGCTGCTCCGTTATGCGTCAATTGCTTTAGATTAATACCCAGTTCTGTTGAGTCATGGGTGGCCCTTGGTCCTGCAGGTGTGTATACGCCAGGGCTCTCTGCCTGCAGCACGTTGGCTGTGCAAATTCTGCACTCCCATAAATGTTGTTCTGTTAGGAGTTGCAGATGCCAGTATTTTAAAAAAAATGCTAGCTTTGTGGTGTGGTGCCCATGCTTCCCTTGGAACACCTGTTTTGCTTTGCCACATGAAAAGAAATGCCCTCCATAATTGCTCTGCGTGTGGACGCACCTTTTGTGCCCCAGTGCATCGACGGGTGTGAAATGAGAGAATCATCCGACTGGAATGAATTTTGAGAGGCTGCAGATTAAACTCCCAGGCAGGCTGCACCCACATTATCCCAGAGAGAAGAGACTCGCCCCTGTCTGGAGAGGTTTTCCGGGACAGTAATTCCATAGCCTCTGCTGTCCCTTCTAGGACATAACAAGCGTCACTGTCAGGAAGGACATTTAGAGGTAGCTGAATCCTTCATGCTGAAATGTAAACCCATTATCTCTTGCTGTATACGCCGGCGAGTCCCCTCAGAGTTCATCACATGCCTGTCATCTAGTGCTAATTGGTCCTCATCCTTCTTGCCTCTGAACTGAATAATCCCATTTCAGACTTCTGATATTTTTCTGGGAGCCTAGAAATAAGCTTAATATTTTTTGTAAGCTATGCCCTGGATTGAGATGGGTGGGAAGACTCTCACAGAGTCTTTGGACTTATAATTCCATTTATCTATCCCAGGATGACGTTTGCTTTTAAACTTTAATATCACCAGTACTGTTTGGTAATTAGCATTTCAGAGTTTTGATCGTACAGGGTACTCGGGCTCAGGGACACTCCATCTGAATAGCAGGCCAATGTTTACTCAGCATGTTTTTCACCCCTGTGTTTAGTCCCGTGTCCAGTGATTGACAGTGTAAACTTCTTTAACAGTGAGGCTTAGCTTTAAGAATTTGGGTAAATATTTTTGTGGGGTTTTTTTTTCCTTGTATCATTGAAACTGCAGTATTTCTAGTACTGCTAGACTTAGGCTTTCATTTGACATTTTTATCTAGGTTGGAAATGTTTTATTCCTAAACAGCCTAGTGTTTTTTAATAGTCTTTTCTGCTCACTGACTTTCTGCATCCAGGAAACAAAGTAAGGTGGTTTTAGGGGATCTTTCTATTTGCATTCTACTGCCGTGTCTACAGGAGGTAGGTGGAGGGTGAGATGGGATGGTAAGACAATCAAGAATTAGGTGTTGCCTCTTTTAAGAAATGTCATTCCCAAAAATGAGTTAGGGAAGAACCCTTTACTTGGAGGAGGCCGCGTACCATTTGTGATCATCCAAAAGCTCCCCACCTCCCTGAGCCACAAAAATGTCTAATACCATCCTGGAGTTAGGTCTGGAACCATACATGGATTTGTTGACTGACTGCCACTTGTTAAGGGCTGGAAGACAGTGCCTCCCTGCTGTGCTGTGGGCTCCTACCATTTAGAGAAAGTCAGAAATACCTGATCAAGCTGGGCACAGTGGTGCACACTTGTAATCCCAGTACTTGGGAGGCTGAGACAGGAGGATTGCAGGTTCGAGGCCAGCCTCAGCAACTTAGCAAAACCCTCTGCAATTTAGTGAGACCTTGTTTCAAAATAAAAAATAAATAAGGCTAGGGTTGTAGCTCAGAGAGAGGTAGGATGACCCTGGGTTCAATTCCCAGTACCACAAGGGAAAAAAAAAAAAAGGAAAGAAAGAAATACCTGATCAATATATGTGCCCAAAGAAATGTTTCTGTCATCAGCCCACCAGTGAGGCCTCCTCTTATTCTTTGTGTTGCTTCTCTAAGGGCGTTAGGCCCCTCACAGCAGCAGGTGTTAGCAGAGATGTGGGAGACCTCACCTTGTCCTTGGCTGGCCCATCTGCAGACAGTGAGTTGTGCCCATTATACTTTATTAATTTCAGAGTTAGTCTATGAAATGAAGGGGGAAGGAGAGAGAGAGAGAGAGAGAGAGAGAGAGAGAGAGAGAGAATGAGAATACATTGATTTATAAGAGAGCACTGGCAAGGCCATATGTGATAAAATGTGTCCCTTTTAGGCGGGGGGGGGGCTGCACTGTATATTAAAATAATGCTGAGCTGTTGCATAGCTGTCCGGGTTGCTATTGTGTTGTGGTTTCTAGACACAAAGCAGGAGGACAGGCTGCCTTTGAGGGGGAAGCAGCTCCTTACAGGAAAGGGGCTGGAATGCAGTCTAGCCAGACTCAAACCACAGGGTTTCATTCTGGTCTAGGGCTCACTCACACTGTGTGGCGGCTTTTATCTACATTTTTGATGTCTTTGTGATTTGGCAAGGGACTGAGAAACACTCACAGGCCCTGACCAGGCTGGTGCTGGCAGATGGCGGGGGGCACCTGCTCTGGTGGGCACGTGGTCCGCTTGCCGAAGCGGCGTCTTTGTGGGTAGAACAGCCCTTGTTTGGCCACAGAGTTCAGGCTGCCTTCACCTGCACAGTAGCTTCTTTCTGCCAGTGCCGGGCACTGTCAAAGCAAGTACAGAGCTCATTGAAGCGCCTTTGCAGTACCAGCGGCCTTTCCAGTTTGAGCAGCTCTGATGTAAACCATCTGGTGCTAGGCACCATCGGAATCTGCAATCTCGACTCCCCAAACTCTTCTCCTTGGCCCAAACCCGATGTGCAACTGCATAATGTGTGACCCTGGAGGACATGTGATATGTTGGTAATTGTCATAGGTCAGCTTGGAAGTGTGTGGTTTTAAGAACTAGAAGAACTGGCTGTGCCTCAGTTTCCTAATCTGCCCAAACAAGGCCACTGTAACACCAATCTCATTGGGTTTCTGTGAGAATGCCATGAAGACCCTCATAAAGAGGAGGTTAGCTGGCACACAGGAACTGTGGTAGGCAGACTCCATCATGCTTAGTCCTGGGTACCATTTTCCAAAAGGAACATTGGCATCCCCCCCAAGGGATGAAGAATTGTTCTAGAGATATGATGATTTGGAGAGGATGTTATTGATACAGTGACTCATTTAGAGAGTTTGAAATATAGAAAAGAGTTAATTTTGTCCTATTTATAGAGCTAGACCAATGGGGAGAAATGAAAGGAAAGCAATTTGAGAGTCACTGTGTAAAGTAAAATTTGCAAATGATTGTAGCTGTCCAGTAGTGAACAGGCTTGGCTGTTTGGGGGCGGCTGAGCTTTTTATCACATAGACATAGTGACCACCTGCAGGCACACAACGGACAAGATTTCTGGCACTGATTGGACTGTTAGATTAGAGGAGAGCTAATGTTCTTTCTAACTCCCAGATTCTAAAAATTCTCAATTTATCTCCCTGAGTACATTGGAGCTGAGGGCCAGGATTATATATTATACTTACTTGTATTCCTCATAATACGTTGTAAATGGGGCCAAGAAAACAACAAAAAGTTGTATAAAATTAATAGATGTTCCTGATAGGAAAAATAAACATGAAAATGTAATCACACTACACAGAAACATATTGGTTCACATAAGCTATTTTAAGCATATCTCTGTATAGAACGAGGTAAGGATAATGTTAAGTTCTATTATATGTATTGTTAAATTTTCTACATTCATACATTCAACAAATATTGTCTAAAGTTTTATGCCACATGCCAGGCATCACATACCATGGTTCATCGTACAGTGACTATTTCCCCAGCATCTTGATCTGCCGGCTTTCTTGGAACTCATACTCTCATGAGGCAGTAAGTCAACAACAACAAAAATGTATGTAATGTCGGGCGTGGTGGCGCACGCTTGTAATCCCAGTACTTTGGGAGGCGGAGACCGGAGGATCCGGGTTCGCGGCCAGCCTCAACTCTCTTGCTCTCTCTCTCCCTGTCTCTCTCTCTCTCTCTCCTTAGTGAGGCCCGCCGCAACTTTGTGAGACCCGGTTTCAAAATAAAGTATAAAAAATAGGGCCGGGGGTGTAGCGCGGAGGTAGAACACCCCTGCATTCAATCCCCGGTACCATAAAACAAAACAAAACAAAACAAAAAAAATGTATGTAATGTCAGGCAATGGTAAGTCTTGTGAAAAATAAAGAGGCATCCAAGGGTAGAAGGTAGATGGAGGAAACAGAAAACATGTTCTGGGTGGTAGATGATGGACAGGTAGAAATCAAACTGAAAGAATTTAGGGGATGAGCCATTCCTATGGGAAATAACAATTACCAAGTTAGTCTTTTCATATATATTTGTGTACGTAAGTGCACGTACCTGAACACAAATACATACGTATGAGAGAGAGCGAGTTGATAACCTGGTGTTCTCTGCCTATCATACAGTTTATTCAACTAGTCATTGTTGTTTTTTACCATCCTGAACAGATCTTTGCGTGTGTCCTTGCTTATAGCAAATTCTTTTGTCTTTTTAACATCGAGGTACACTGTACATGTCTGGTTTGGTCCTTGATCATTCATTTTTCCTGAATGACACAGGGAGCTGGAAGTGCCAGGTTCAGACTGGGCATGAGGCCACTCCAGGTTCCGGGCTGTTCACATTCAGGGTGTTTGCCCACTTACCTACTGGCCCAGCCTGGGTACAGGGAGGTGCTGATTCAATTACATGTGTTGAAAGGCAAAGTGTAGATTACTGTGAATAATGTGTTCTAGGCCCCAGTGTGATGAGTCGTTCTGATTGCTTAATCAGGGCTTGTGTAAACAAAGAGGCTGGGAGAGTCATCCACTGCTGCTTCCGAAGCTCAATTTTACCTTGACACTTTTTAGGTGGCAAAAAGGGTGGCACGATGATTGTGAAAATGAAGATGCTGATGGTCATTGTGGCTAACGGTCTGCCAGCTGGCATTGTGGTTGAAATCAGTCCTCACCGTTCATTCAGTCCTCACAGTTCTGAATGGATGAGTATTATCCCCATTTTATAGGTGAGTAGAGTGAGTGTTTAATTGAAAAATTAGACAGGTTACCCAAGGCAGAACTGGTGCTCAAACCCAGGGTTTGGGGCTTTGCTTTTTGACAAAGCCTTTGTCCTTAACCACTGAACTCTTTTCCCCATTGTTTTCTGACCCTTTACTCCCTCATTTTCTTCCCTTTCTGGGAATAAGGTAGTCTAAGTTGGGGCTAGCATTGGCTGGGTTAGTGTCATTTGAAAAGGATAGGAGATTCAGATCTGAAAACCATCCATCCTTTCTATCTACACACGCTGTTCTCTGAAGCACTCCGCAGGGCCCTATCAAGGAGCGAACAGAGAACAGACAAATGTGTCTCCACTCCCCTGGGCTGGGTGATACCGCAGCGAGTGGCCCATGGTTGGCAGCCTGTGGGATGCCAGGGCCTGCTGTGTCGTCACAGAAACAGGAGCATGTCCTGGCATCTAGCAGTTTTTTTTTTCCCCCACAGTACTGGGGATTGAACCCAGGGGCATTCTACCTCCAAGCTACTCCCCCAGCTCCATATTTTTTATTCTTGAAACAGGGTCTCACTAAGTTGCGGAGGGCCTCACTAAGTAGCTGAGGCTGGCAGCGAACCCCGATCCTCTGGTCTCAGCCTCCCAAGTACTGGGATTTCTAGCATGCACCACACGCCCAGCTATCAAGCAGTTTTAAAGTGGTGTTCTTTAAACAAACAAATGCATGTTAAAGTGTCTTTCAGAAGTTGGGAATGCACAGGTCATAGTGTTGCATGCCTATAATCTTAGTACTTGGGAGGCTGAGACATGAGGATTGCAGGTTCGAGGCCAGCCTCAGCAATTTAGCAAGACCCTATTTAAAAAAAAAATATGTAAGGCTGGAGGTGTAGCTCAGAAGTAGAATGCCCCTGGGGTTAATCCCCAGAACCCCCTCAAAATTGAGAATGCATTGAAAAATGGCCGTAGTGACTATCTGAATAGTTGACATCTTGGCTGTGTCTATACTTCAATTAGAGGTCTCAAAGCACATGCCTCAAGTTTTATATAACGCCCAGATGTATATATGTGTGTGTCAGTATATGTCTCTGCGTGCAGTACGCACACACATGCGCGCGCGCGCACACACTCTCTCTCTCTTGGAATCTTCACTTTCCCAAAGCAAAAGCATTGTCCTCAATCCAGTAAAAAAAATAGGGTCCTTCAAAGTACTTCAACCATTGCTGTAAAAACACTTTGGTCTTTCTTGATCTGCAGAGTTTATTGACTGTTTCACCATTAAAGGTACTCGGTTTCTTTAGAATGGAGAATTCAATACCTGCTAAATTGGATCAATATAAAAATTTATGAACAATGCAGGCCTTGTCAGGGACCTCTGTTACTCATGTTCATATAATTCTCTGTGGGAGTTTCCGCCTCAGGGTTCACATTAGTATTTAGTGTGCGCTGAAATATTCATGTCCCCTGATTAGCTGGATTTAATTGTTACATCTTCATCTCCTTCATGATGTGTCATTAGGATGCAGCCCACCTTGAAATTTAAGTAGATGAAGCCAGTTTTTTGCAGTGTATTTGTTTTGTCTGTTTCTTTTCCTTGTATAACCATGTAATTTTGATTTCTCTTGGAAATAAAATGTTATAACAAGAATTTATTTTCATGGAGAATGCTAAGTGACTTATTTTTAATAGCTACTGATACATTGTAATGTTTATATGGTGCATTTATTTATTTTTCTTTTTTTTAAAATATGCTTTTATTGGTGCATTATAGTCTCACATCATAATGTGAATCATGCTGACAGTAACATACATGCACACAGTACTTGGTGATGTATGGTACATTTAAAAATGTATACAAAATATTCTGCTGTTCACTTTGTTAATTTTTAAAGATCTAACAGCTGAAATAATCTAACAGATGAAATAACCTTTCCTCCCATGTAATATTTAAGTAGCATAACTTTTTAAAGGCTTTTCCACATACACTACAAATTCTCCTTTTTAACTTTCCCTTACAGAGTATGGAAATACAAGAGACTAGTTATTTTCCGATTCCTTCCTAGGTATGATACCTGCTAAATGGTATTCAATTTCTCAAAATTGTTGGGCATTTTCTTAATGCTAATTTTGCAATTCTGCTTTCCCTTCTTATAAAAATAACTCAAGCCGGGCGTGATGGTGCACGCTTGTAATCCCAGTACTTTGGGAGGCGGAGACCAGAGGATTCGGGTTCGCGGCCAGCCTCAGCTCTCTCATTTCTCTTTCTCTCTCTCTCTCTCTCTCTCTCTCTCTCTCTCTCCTTAGTGAGGCCCTCCGCAACTTCGTGAGACCCGGTTTCAAAATAAAGTCTCAACATTTCTCTTCTGCATTTTTCAGGATCTCAGGATTACTGTGATATTCTCTTGTAAAGCATGGGGCACAGTGGCTATGAACCAGGCTCTGGGGTGACACAGACCGGGGCTTTCATCGTAGATCTGCCACTTACTAGCTCAATAAGTTATTTAACCTCTAGGCCTCAATTCCTACCTCTTTAAATTGGGGATGACAACAGTACTCACCTTATAAAGCTGTGTGAAGAATAATTGAGAAAATGCGTGTTACATGCTTAGTACAGTGGCTGGCATTTAGCAAGCACTCAGAGGTTGGCTAATATTATTGCCAGTAAGGATTATTATGGGACTTATTTTTAGATGAGCATATGTTTACAGATGGGGCGGGATCGAGGGTCACCTTCAGAACTGATGGTCAGTCTCCCTTCCTTGGGAGCCATCTCCCCACCATTTATTTGGGGCAAGGGAAGGAAGAGTGGCTCTATATGGGTGCTGGGGTGATAGTGTGGCTGTTTCGTGGGTAGTACCTGGGCCTTGCTTGATGACCCAGCACCATCACCTGTGCCAAGCAGCCTTGGATGGGGTTAATTTTTCTACATAGGTAGTATCCCAGTGCCGCCATGTCATAGGGACCTTAGAATGCTGTTTTTAAGAACCAAATTTCAGCCCAGATTTAACTCAGGGGCCAACTGACCTTTCTCTGAAGTGACCAGGTGAAATGAAAGACAAAAAGCTGCTACTTTCCGACATGATCTAGGGCAGCAAAAAGTGATTTGCATGCAGTGCGCAGTCTTGTAGATGCTGTTTAATGAGTTTTAAGTTGCAAGACTGTGAGCAGCATGTCTTGAAATATTACGCAGCAGGTGCCCCTAGCTGGAATTCTAGTGGCAAATAGGAATGTTCCAGTCTTGGAAGCCACTGAACAGGCCTGATTGTGTCCATCTGGCAGGGAACGCTACCCTTTTGCCAGGGATTTTGTTCTTTGTGTATCTGAATGAGAGCCCCTGGGGCGTGGAGAGCCTCGGAGGGGAAGCTGAATGAGGCCACTTCCTCCTGTGCGCTGGTCTCCTGCTGGCTGCAAGGACGCCTGGGACACAGCACTCACTCACCACCCACAAGCTCTGGGATTGCCATTTGGGAGAGGGAGAAATCCCTGGGCAGGAAGCCAGGAAATCTGAATTTGATGCGCCTTGTTTTTCTGGGTCTCAGCTTCATGCCTTCACCACGAGACAAGTGGACTTGATATTCTCAAACTCCCCTGCCCATGCAAAGACTTGGGATTCGGAGTGCTCGTTCCATGGGGTGCAGGGAAGCTTCCCGGAGTAGCTGAGCTTCAGCAAGTCCTTCCTGGGACTAGTGGGCAAATCAAGTATGCACAGCCCTGGGCGCAGAACTCAGGGTGGGGCCTGGAGTCTTAGAGACAGCCTGGAACCAGCCCTTCTACAAAGGTCAAAAACAGCACAGGCAGCCGGGCGTGGTGGCGCACGCTTGTAATCCCAGTACTTTGGGAGGCAGAGACCAGAGGATCCGGGGAGACCAGAGGATCCGGGTTCGCGGCCAGCCTCAGCTCTCTCTCTGTCTCTCTCTCTCTCTGTCTCTCTCTCTCTCTCTCTCTCTCTCTTTCTCTCTCCCTGTCTCTCTCTCTCTCTCTACTTAGTGAGGCCCTCCGCAACTTCATGAGACCCGGTTTCAAAATAAAGTATAA
>PVJS01035279.1:0-21101 GCA_004027185.1 Glis glis | reverse complement strand
AGAGAGAGAGAGAGAGAGAGAGAGAGAGAGAGAGACAGAGAGAGAGAGAGAGAGAGAGCTGAGGCTGGCCGCTAACCCGGATCCTCCGGTCTCCGCCTCCCAAAGTACTGGGATTACAAGCGTGCGCCACCACGCCTGGCACTCTTCTTTCTTCTTGAGATGGGGTTTTGCTATGTTGCCCAGGCTGCCTTTCAACCCTGGGCCCAATGATGCTCCAGCCATTTGAGTAGCTAGGACTACAAGTGCCCCTGCCGCCCCTGCCTATCCTTTGATTTTATTTTGAGACAGAGTCTTGCTATGTTGTCCAGGCTGGCCTTGAAATTGCAGTCCTCCTGCTTTAGCCTCCAGTGGAGCTGGGATGATTGGCATTTTCAAATATAATTTTTTTTTTTTGCGTTACTGGGGATTGAACCCACGGGCATTCTACCTCCAAGCTACACCCCCAGCCCTATTTTTTATTCTTCTTCTTTTTTTTTTTTTTGGTACCAGGGATTGAACCCAGGGGCATTCTACCTCTGAGCTACACCCCCGGCCCTATTTTTTATACTTTATTTTGAAACTGGGTCTCACTAAGTTGCAGAGGGCCTCACTAAGCTGAGGCTGGCCATGAACCCAGATCCTCCGGTCTCTGCCTCCCAAGTACTGAGATTACAAGCGTGTGCCACCATGCCTGGCTTATTCTTTATTTTGAAACGGGGTCTCACTAAGTTGTGGAGGGCCTCACTAAGTTGCTGAGGCTGGCCACGAACCTGGGATCCTCCTGTCCCCACCTTCCAAGTACTGGGATTATAAGTGTGCACCACCACGCCCGGCTCATATATAATTTTTTTTTTTTGTGGTACTGGGGATGGAACCCAGGGGCATACTACCTCCCAGCTACACCCCCAGCCCTATTTTTTTTTTTGTGGTACTGGGGATTGAACCCAGGGGCATTCTACCTCCGAGCTACACCCCCAGCCCTTATTTTTTGTTCTTTATTTTGAAACAGGGTCTCACTAAGTTGTGGAGGCCTCACTAAGTAGCTGAGGCTGGCCACGAACCCGGATCCTCCGGTCTCAGCCTCTCAAGTACTGGGATTACAAGAGTGCGCCACAACGCCCGGCTCCCAGCCCTATTTTTTTATTCTTTATTTGGAAACAGGGTCTCACTAAGTTGTGGAGGGCCTCACTAAGTAGCTGAGGCTGGCCGCGAACCCGGATCCTCCGGTCTCAGCCTCCCAAGTACTGGGATTACAAGTGTGCGCCACCACGCCTGGCTTCAAATATAATTTTTTTTTTTTATTTTGCGGTACCAGGGATTGAACGCAGGGGCGTTCTACCTCCGCGCTACGCCCCTGGCCCTATTTTTTATACTTTATTTTGAAACCGTGTCTCACAAAGTTGCGGAGGGCCTCACTAAGGAGAGAGAGAGAGACAGAGAGAGACAGAGAGAGAGACAGAGAGCTGAGGCTGGCCGCAAACCCGGATCCTCTGGTCTCCGCCTCCCAAAGTACTGGGATTACAAGCATGCGCCACCATGCCCGGCCAAATATAATTTTTAATAAACATATACAATATGCCCAGATTACATAATTCAAAAGGTACATGCCCCCCAGCAATACTGGCATTTAAAAGAATCATGTGGGCCGGGAGTGGTGGCGCACGCTTGTAATCCCAGTACTTGGGAGGCTGAGACTGGAGGATCGGGGTTCGCAGCCAGCCTCAGCTACTTAGTGAGGCCCTCTGCAACTTCGTGAGACCTGGTTTCAAAATAAAGTATAAAAAATAGGGCTGGGGGTGTAGCTCGGAGGTAGAACACCCCTGGGTTTAATCCCTGGTACCGCCAAAAAAATAAATAAATAAAAGAATTGCTTGGGAAATTGAAGTTTGCACCTGAATGCTTGATTGTCTTTCTTTAGCTGCAAAAGATGCAGTGACACATGTACTGGTAGAAATCATTCCCTGAGTAAGTCATTGACTGAAACAACACTCCCCTGAGTGCCACAGCCAAGGACAACTTTATTTTTGTGGTACTGGGGATTGAATCCAGCAACATTCTATCTCTGAGCTACACCCCCAGACCTTTTTATTTTTTGTTTTGAAACAGGGCTTGCTAGGTTGCTGAGAGTCTCACTACTTCTGAGGCTGGCTGGGAACCTGCGATCCTCCTGTCTCAGCCTCTCAAGTACTGGGATTACAGGTTTGGGCCACCACGCCTGGCTAGATAATTGTCTTTATAAATCTTTTTTTAAGGCAGCAATTGCTCTGATTATTATACTTGAGTAATATTTCATTGTATGGTCTTATGGGGTGACTTGTGTCCCCGCAGAAATTATTCTGCTAACAGGGTCTTTGGAGGCAATAAAGTTAGAATGAGGCAAGTAGCATGGATCCTAATTCAGTTATGATCAATCTCCTTTTACAGGGGAACATTTGGACACAGAGATCAACATGGGGAGACTGTCAAGAGAACTCAGAGACAAGCCAGAGAAAGGCCTGGAACAGCCGCTCCCTCACGTCTTAGAAGGACCAACCCTGCTGACCGCTTCATCTTGGACTTTTGGCAGAAATGGGAGACAATAACTTTCTCTTGTTGAAGCCACTCAGTTTATGGTGCTTTGTGACAGCAGCCCTAACAGACTAATACCTACGGGTATATCATACTACTTTGTTGATCTATTCACAGCTTGGACTTTTGGGTTGTTTCTACCTTTTAGCCATATGAATAATGCTGCTATAAACATTTATGCACATGCTTTTTGTTTTATGGATTTTGTTTTGTGATGCTGAGATTATTCGAATACAGGGCCTCTTGAAAGATAGATAAGAGCTGGGCGTGGTGGCGCATGCTTGTAATTCCAGTACTTGGGAGGCTGAGACAGGAGGGTTGCAAGTTTGTGGCCAGCCTCAGGTACTTAGTGAAGTCCTCTGCAACTTAGTAAGACCCTGTTTCAAAATAAAGAATAAAAAATAGGGCTGGGGGTGTAGCTTGGAGGTAGAATGCACCTGGGTTCAATCCCCAGTACTGCAAAAAAAAAAAAAAAAAGGTAAGTACTCTGCCACTGAGCTATGTTTCTAACCCCATGTACAACTTTTTTTTTTTGGTTGCGGACTGCCAAACTGTTCCCATTGTGCCAGTGCCACTTCACACTTCGTCAGCTGTGCACGAGGCCTCTGATTTCTCCATATGCTTGTGGATGCCTGTTGTGCCTTTTCCTTTTATTATAGCCATCCTACTGTGTGTGAAGGGGCATCTCATTGTATTGTCTGTCGACCTCTGGGGTCGGGGACCTGAAGACGCAGAGGCACTGAAAGATTCAGACAACTTGACTGAGGCACAGGGGACCAAGGAATTCAATCCAAGGTCCCGATCTTTATCTTCTACAGCCTTTATACCATTAGTTGCATGTAGGCAGCAAGAAAAGCAAATATAGCAAACAAAGCTCTCATCATTAGTCTTGTCCAAACATTATAAAAATACGTTGTTTTACTTCCCAGCATTGCTGCTTTCTAGTTGCTCAAGCAAATATTTGTGTACCCCCAAGACTGTACTAGATCTTACATAGATGTCTTGGTTCCTATCAACTGCGTCCTGGGTCTACAAGGAAAAAACAGGGTCCTCAGCAGAGCTTGTCACGTGATCCTCAGGGCCACTTTTTTTTTTTGGTGGTACCGAGGATTGAACCCAGGGGCATTCTATCTCCGAGCTACACCCTCAGCCCAATTTTTCCTTCTTTATTTTGAAACAGGGTCTCACTAAGTTGTGGAGGGCCTAAGTAGCTGAGGCTTGCCATCAACCCGGATCCTCCGGTCTCAGCCTCCCAAATACTGGGGTTACAAGCATGCGCCACCACGCCGGGCTCTCAGGGCCACTTTTGACCCATTTCCTGTGAGCGTTCTCAGCAGGCTCAGCTCTGACGCAAGTCACTAACTGCTGAAGCCATGTTCTCTGAGACTTCCAGAAAGCAGTTTTCCCACATATCCCCCTTTCTTATTTTTTAAGATGAGCTGCTGCTGCCAAGCATTGTATGTAAAGTTATAATCACTCATAGATTGCTTATTTCCTTTGAATCCTCCCGACTAGGTAGCAGTAACATCTGTTGCTGCAGGTAATTTCCATAAGTCCCACTGTTCTGGTCCTGGTTGCATAATCTCTAATATAATTTGAGGTCTTGGAGGAGGCAGACCTCCATCATGCCAAGCCATTAACCCATGGGTATGATGATGATACATCGTCGTTTTAGTTATATTCCATGCCACATTCATTATATAATCACATACAGGACTATATGTCATCTGAACAATTATTAAGGAATTTTCCATGTGGACCCCAATCAACTACTGTATAATTTTTTAGAGTTATAATCTTTCCTTGTTTACCTCTACATTTTGACCAATGGATAGAACAAATTCATAATGTTTATAAGAAATAGTTTCACATAAAGGATCAGACGATTTTCCTCATACATCTGTTGTATTCTCTTCAGTAAAATTAAAAGTGAGAGCAGTCACAAGTCCCATCAATGTCTGTGAATCCTTTCGAGGCGGCAGCACATATGCCCACATCTGATGATGAACAGGCAGGCAGTGCTCCTTGGCGCCTATACATTGAGGCAAAGTCTCAGATCCCAGTGTGGAATTGAAAGCAGTCCCTTCCTCTGATGGACGTGCTGGGTCATGCGTGGACCATGGTGGGGGCAAATGAGTGCTATCATTTGTGAAAATTGTGGGACCCATCTCAAACCAGTCTACTGTCTGTAATAAAGGTGGATGTGGCACGTAAGTCCAGAATACATGTTCTGCAGAACTCACCGAGGTACAGATAATTACCGCCATCATAGCCAAGAAGAGATGCTCAGGTGTCTTTGTAGATCGAGTAGTTATCAATACCCTCTCTGCTCACTGACAGATGCTTTAACTGGCTCCAGCTAGGTTGTCTGTTTCAAGGTCAAGGCTGCCATCTCCTGAATGGGAGGGGTCACTTTTGGTAAGGGCCCCTGTTCTTTGGGCATCTTGATTTTGGCTGAGTCGCCTGGGCCGGATTTTCAGAACAGGAAGCCAAATTGTTCCACCGGATCCATCTGTAATGACACAAGCATAGCCTCTGCCTCGGACTATCAGCACCCCGGACTTACATTGATTATCTCCATCTAGATGCCAAATGGGGTCATGAAGGGATTTGTTAGATACATCTCTTGGATCCACAAAATGTTTATCAGCCTGAGTGTATGAATCTCTTTGTGGTAAATTCAAAAATTTAAAGCAAGCCGGGCGTGGTGGCGCATGCTTGTCATCCCAGTACTTGGGAGGCTGAGACAGGAGGATCCGGGTTCGCGGCCAGCCTCAGCTACTTAGTGAGGCCCTCCACAACTTAGTGAGACCCTGTTTCAAAATAAAGAAAAAAAAAATAGGGCTGGGGATGTAGCTCAGAGGTAGAATGCCCCTGGGTTCAATCCCCAGCACCGCAAAAAAAAAAAAAAAATTTAAAGCAAAAAGAGTCATATTCAGTATGTCCTTAATTTCTGAGGGATGTCTTCCCCCTTTTTTATTTTTTTTAAAGTTTTGATAATTGTTGTTTAAGAGTATGATGGGAAGCCGGGCGTGGTGGTACACGCTTGTAATCCCAGTACTTGGGAAGCTGAGACCGGAGGATCGGGGTTCACAGCCAGCCTCAGCTACTTAGTGAGGCCCTCTGCAACCTTGTGAGACTCGGTTTCAAAATAAAGTATAAAAAATAGGGCCGGGGGTGTATCTTGGAGGTAGAACGCCCCTGGGTTCAATCCCTGGTACTGCAAAAAAAAAAGAAAAAGACAAAATAAAGAATAAAAAATAGGGCTTGGGGTGTAGCTCGGAGGTAGAATGCCCCTGGGTTCAATCCCCAGTACCAAAAAAAAAATAAAAAGAGTATGATGGGCACATTCAATTATATCCTGGCCTTGAGGATTATATGGAATGCCAGTAAGGTGTTTAATTTGCCATTTTGAACAAAAATTGTTGAAAGGAATTACTAGTATAAGCTGGATCATTGTCACTTTAGATTGTATGAGGGAGACCCATGGCAGCAAAGCACTGTAACAAATGTGTTTTAGCATGGGCGGACTGTTCTGTTAATGATGAAGCCCATAAGAACCCAGAATAAGTATCGATTGTAACATGTAAATAATTATTTTTCCCGAAAGCAGGGAAGTGAGTGACATCCATCTGCCATAGGTCATTTGCTACCTGACCTCGGGGATTTGCTCCTGCTATATGTGTGGTAAGATGTACGGGAGCACAAGTCTCACCTTCTTGGACTATCTGTCTGGCTTGCTTGAGGGGAATGCGATAATGACTATGTAACCTGTTTGCATTAGTGTGCAGTATTTTATGTTCAAACAGAGAAACAAATATAGGTTGAGTAAGGAAATCAGCATGTGCATTACTCTCTGCTAAAGGCCCTGGCACCCTGTATGAGATCGGAGCAGCACGCTGGAGGCGGGATGTAATGACAACAATGTTTTTTTTATTGGTGCATTGCAATCATACATCTTGAGGGATTTCAGGGTGGTTGACGTATACATGCACTCATTGGTCAATTAGCCCTCCCCAATTCCCACTCCCCTCCCTCCCCCTCCCTCCTCCCTTCAGCATAGTAGTTGACTTTGATATCTTTATGTATGTCCATCCTGTGCACCAGTTTGTTTCCCTCTTCTTCCCTCCCATCCTCTGCCTCCATTGTTTTCTCTCCTTGTCTGGAGTCCCTCCTGTGTGGGGTTGTGGCTCATCCTCCCATGACCTCAGCACTGGGGTTCTCTGGGGTGGGGCTGGGGGCTTGCCCACCCCGCATCCCCAGTGTGGGGGGGTTCTGGGGGCAGGACCAAGAGCTTGCTGCCCCTTGTCCCCAGCATGGGGGTGTGTGTTTTTCTGAGGGCAGGGCCAAGGGCTCACCTATCCCGCGTCCCCAGCGTGGGGGGGTTAAGAGTTCGCCTGCCCTGTGTCCCCAGTGCCAGGGTAAGGGGTTTTCCGGGGGCGGGGCCAAGGGCTCGCCCGCCCTGCGTCCCCAGTGCCAGGGGGAGGGGTTCTCCAGGGGTGGGGCCGAGAGCTCACCCGCCCCGTGTCCTCAGTGCTGGGGGTATCCAGGGGTGGGGCCGAGGTCTCACCTGCCCCACATCCTCAGTGCCGGGGGGAGGGGTTCTCTGGGGATGGGGCCAAGGGCTCGCCCGCCCCCCGTCTCCAGCACCGGGGGTCTCTGGGGGTGGGGCCAAGGGCTCGCCCACCTCATGTCCCCAGTGCTGGGGGGGTCTCTAAGGGTGGGGCTGAGGGCTCGCCCACCCCTAATCCCCAGCAATGGGGGGAAGGGTTCTCTGGGGGCGGGGCCAAGGGCTCACCCGCCCCATGTCCCCAGTGCCAGGGGGAGGGGTTCTCTGGGGGCGGGGTTGAGGGTTTGCCCACCTCATGTCCCCAGTGTGGGGGTCTCTGGGAGTGGGGCCAGGGGTGACCCTCCTGTGTTCTCAGTGCTGGGCCACTGGGGAGGGGGCCATGTCTCATCTACCTATGTCCTCAGTTCTGGGGTGTTCCAGGATGGTGGGGGGCCATGGCTCGCCAGTTCGTTTTCTCAGAGTTGGGCTGCTCCTGTGTATGGCCACCTCTTCTTTGTCTGTCCTTATCGCACTCGTTGCGGGAGCAGAGGCTTACGGCCCACCTCTTTTTTTTTTGGCGGTACTAGGGATTGAACCCAGGGGCATTCCACCTCCGAGCTACACCCCCACCCCTATTTTTTATTCTTGATTTTTAAACAGGGTCTCACTAAGTTGTGGGGGGCCTCACTAAGTAGCTGAGGCTGGCTGCCGTAAACCCGGATCCTCCTGTCTCAGCCTCCCAAGTACTAGGATTATAGCGTGAGCCACCATGCCCGGCTATGGTCCACCTCTTGAAACCATCGTCATTGTAGGTGCAGTTCTGGATCGACTTGGGCTTCATCATGTTCCGGAGTTGGTTGATATCAGTGGTGGTCTATAGTTTGTGGTTTCACAAGGATCTTCTGTCTCTTTGCTGTTGGTCTTCAGGAGTCGCGGTGTAGGTGTGGCCCCGCGTAGATGGCGCCATCGCCTCTGCTCTCCACTTACCAGGTGAAATGCATGGAGTTCTGTGTAGTCCCTCACTCTGTCTGCTGCCTCACACTCCGCTGCTCTTTGGCTCTCTTTGTTTTGTTGAGTTTTGTCTGCCCCACTTTTCTTGTTAAGAAGCAGTCTTCCCGCCAGCCAAGTTCCGAGTTTCAGAGTGCTGGCAACACGCTGCCTCCCTTTATCTCATTCACCTGTGTTTTCATTGTTGGGCGGCTCTGGGGGGCCATGCCATGTCCTCAGTGCTGGGGTGCTCTGCGCCGGTGCTAGGCTACTCCAGGGGGGCCGTGTTTCACCTGCTCGTTTTTTTGATGTTGGACTGCTCCTGTGCCTGGCCGCCTCATCTATATGTCTCTCTGCATCGCTTTCTTTGCAGGGCTGAGGCTCACGTCCCACCCTTTGCAGTCGTCACCGTCATAGGTGTTGGTCTGGTTTGACTTAGACTTCATCAAGGTCTGATGTCGACTGCTTTCAATGGTGGACTATAGTCGCTGGTTTCACATGAATCAGCTGTTTCTTAGCTGGAGGATTTTGGGGGCCACGGTGCTGGCGTGGCTCAGCCAAGATGGCGCCTTTGTCTCTGCTCTCCGCTTACTGGGTGAAATGCTTTTAGCTCCTTACCGCCCTCCACTCTTTCCACTGCCTCGCTTTCTGCTGCACTTTGGTTCTCATTGTTTTGATGAGTTTTGGCCGCCCTACTTTTCTTTTCAAGATGCAGTCTTCCCGCCGGCCTCAGAACGCCAGTGACATGCTGCCTCTTGCTATCCCACAACCTTGGTTCCCCCTAATGACAACAATTTTACCAAAGCAAAGGTCTCTACCTGTTGAGCAGAAGTATACTGTGTCTTAAATAGTTTTGTAATATTTGGTCCCCATACATCCGCATTCCCATTGAAGGAATCATTGATGAAGTAAGTTGGTGCTAATGAAATACGTACATCTGATGTAATTTTATTAATCACCCAGGGTGTTTGTTTAAAAAAATCCCACAGTTTTCCAGCGGGATAGTGACAGCCAATATATCCAGAATATTCTGCAAGTGCTATTTGTAAGGACATAGATAAGGGATATAAGTCTGAAAATTGAGAATTAGTCAATGGTAAAACAATCAGTGCTGGATCAAAGCCAATTATTTGTATACATCTTTTTCAACCTAGTGTAAGAACAATAGAAAGTAATTCTATATAAGACATAACGCTTTTAGTGGCCTTGTGTTTGTAATATACCCATTCGACTGGCAAAGATTCTTGTGCTATTATTCCTGTTGGAGAATGAGGAGTAGAGAAAATTAATAGCAATAATGGCAATTGAGAATCTATTCTAATCAGAAATGTGTCTTTTATGGCCAATTCTCAGTTTTTTATGGCCAATTTTTACTTTTACTTTCTTAGTCTCTTTCCATCACTTTGGATCCCGGCTGGTAATTTCTGCTGTATTCAAAAGAAGAGGCTTTTGCTTTGCAGGAAAACCTTTTTACTTTCATTTTTTAGCTCTTTCTAAAGTATCATCATCTATTTCATATTCACACAAGGATAGGGCAGCTTCTTCTACAACCTCCTTCTTCAATAGATGTTCAGTCCCATTAAAGGAACTCATGACAGCCCTACTTAAAGCCTCAGGGCCACTTTTTTTTTTTGGCAGTACCGAGGATTGAATCCAGGGGCATTCTATCTCTGGACTACACCCTCAGCCCTATTTCTTAATCTTTATTTTAAAAAAAAAATTTATTTTTTTGTGGAACTGGGGATTGAACCCAGGGGCATTCTACCTCCAAGCTACACCCCCGGCCCTATTTTTTAACCTTTATTTTGAAACCGGGTCTCACGAAGTTGCGGAGGGCCTCACTGAGTGGCTGAGGCTGGCCGAGAACCCAGATCCTCAGGTCTCCACCTCCCAAGTACTGGGATTACAAGCGTGCGCCACCACACCCGGCTTACTCTTTATTTTGAAACAGGGTCTCACTAAGTTGTGGAGGGTCTCACTAAGTAGCTGAGGCTGGTCAGGGCCACTTTTGACTCATTTCCTGTGAGTGTTCTCAGCAGGCTCAGATCTGATGCAAGTCACTAACTGCTGAAACCATGTTCTCCAAGACTGCCAGAAAGCAGTTTTCCCACAGTGTCAAATCACATTTACCTGCAGTGATACTGAGCATTTTTTCTGCACTTATTGGCATTTGTACATTTGACATTCTTTGGAAAGTAGATTTTTTTTTTGGTACTGGGTATTGAGCCCAGAGGCATTCTACCTCTGAGCTACACCCTCAGCACTATTTTATTTTTATTTTGAAACAGGGTCTTGCTAGGTTGATGAGAGTCTCACTACTTGCTGAGGCTGTCCTCGAACCTGAGATCCTCCTGTCTCAGCCTCCCAAGTACTGGGTTTACAAGCGTGTGCCACCATGCCTGGAAGGAGAGTAGATTTTTTTAACCCAAAGGTCTTGGGTAGTCCAGGTCCTGCCTATCTCTGGAGACATATCACAGCCCTGCCAGCCTTTCCCTCACTCTCTCACATCAGTTATCTGACCTTCTCCGTCTTAGAAAGAAAGCATAATATGTGTTCCTACATTGGGGCCCTTCTACCTGCAAATGTCGTGAGCTATGACAGTTCATCTCCCCTTTGCCCTGTTAACACTAATGCTTCCTTCAGGCACAATTCAAACATCACCTCCTCAGGGAAGCCTCCCTCGGCCAGCAAGTGCCCATCACCTGGCTGAGCTCACAGAGAATCCTGTGTTAACGTGGCCAAACTAGAGATGGCCTCATTGCCATCCAGGTGAACCCTCAGTTTCATGTCAACTTTGAAGTCATAGTTTGCACCAGGCTAGGTCATTATTCGTTTTGTTTTTTGTTTTTGTGGAACTGGGGATTGAACCCAGGGGCATTCTACCTCTGAGCTACATCCCCAGCCCTATTTTTATTGTTTAGTTTGAAGCAGGGTCTCACTAAGTGTGGAGGGCCTCACTAAGTAGCTGAGGCTGGCCACGAACTTGCAATCCTCCTGTCTCAGCCTCCCAAGTATTGGGATTACAAGCATGTGACACCACGCCTGGCCAGGCTAGGTCATTATAAAGCTAGAAAGAAAAGTCAACTTTTTCAAGTTGATAGATGAATGTCCCTACCCTTCACTCAGATTTTCTGAAGTAAAACAGAAAAATCAACTATAATGTATCTTGCTGTGAGTTATTTTCTAAAACTTCACTTGGGCATTCAATAATATTTATCAAACTTTACCTGAGAGCCGGGGGTGGTGGCGCACGCTTGTAATCCCAGTACTTGGGAGGCAGAAACCGGAGGATCCGGGTTCACGGCCAGCCTCAACTACTTAGTGAGGCCCTCCGCAACTTCGTGAGACCCGGTTTCAAAATAAAGTATAAAAAATAGGGCCGGGGGTGTAGTTCGGAAGTACAATGCCCCTGGGTTCAATCCCCGGTACCGCAAAAAAAAAAAAAAAGAAAAAAAAACTTTACCTGAGCTTTAGTCCTTTAAAGTAACTAGGTTGGGGCTAGAGTATTCTAAATTCTGAGAAGGCAATAAAATTTGAGTATAAATACAAGAATAAAAAATATTATGGTCTTTTAAAATTTTTTTATTTTTTTACACTACTAGATACCAAACCCAGGATCTCACACATGTTAGGCAAGCACTTTACCACCGAGCTACATCCCCAGCCCTATGTTCATTTTTTTTCTAAAGCCACTAAGCCTAAAGCCAGGTGTCGTGGTGCATACTTGTAATCCCAGTACGTGGAAAGCTGAGACAAGAGGATCCCAGGTTCGAGGACAGCCTCAGCAACTTGGGGAGGCTCTCAGCAAATTAGCAAGACCCTGTTTCCAAATAAAAAATAAAAAGGGCTGGGAGTGTAGCTCAGAGGTAGAATGTTCCTGGGTTTAGTCCCTAGTGACACACACACACATACACCGAGATTATGGTAATGAGTACAATAATAATGAAGCTATAATGGTTAAGAAAGAATGACACTGGCATAGAGACCAGCTGACCTATTGGGACAGAATAAGTGGTGCAGGAACAGACGCACATGTATTGAAGACTGTTTTATGACTGCAAGGTCACTACGGATCAGTGGGGAGAGCAGGGAGAGACAGGAAATGGTGTTGGAAAGCTGAGTATCCATCTATATAGGATTGAACCTCTTCCCATGTCCCATACATAAAATCCAATTCCATATGGTTTAAAAACAAATGCAAAAGCAAAGTGGAAGAAATTTCTAGAAGACAATATTGGAAAGTATTTTTATGAGCTCAGACTAGGAAATGATTTCTTAAATCTCAGTCTCTCTTTTCCTCCCACCCCCCATACTCATAGTTTCATACATAGCCCAAACTATAAAGGAAGAGATAAATTGAACTACACTAAAATTAACACCTTTTTTCATCTTTTAACATTGTACAGTGACTGAAAAGACAAGGTCCTCATACTGAAGATATGTACAACATACATGAACAGACAAAAGTTTGGTATTCAGAATAAATTAAGAAGTCTGATGTATCAAAAGGAAAATTGCCAACAACTAATAGAAAAATGGGCCAACTCTTACAAAGCATTACAAAGAAAAAAGAATCACAAGTGGCCAATAAATATATGAAAGGATGTTTGATCTCATTAGTCATCAAAGATGTGCAAATAAAACCGTCATGAGCGATTATTTTATGCCTGGCATGAAACTAGAGGTCATGTGCTATCAAGTGCTAGTGAAGATAAAGAGCCACAGAAGTGGGGTGGGGATGCAGCTCAGCAGTAGAGTCCTTGCCTCACAATGCAGGAGGCCCTGGGTTCAATCCCCAGCACTGCAAATTTTAAAAAAGAGCCACAGAAATCACTTAGATCCTGCTGGTGGTAGTGTACATCAGCAGAACCACTTTGAACAAGTTAAGCATTGATACTTCCCATGACATAATTTCACTCTTCAATACATTCCCTGAGGAATGTTTTGTTCATGCACGCCATGTAATATGTTCTAGGTAATGGGGATACAGCAGTGAAGAAAACCAAGCCCTGCTCCTTGGAGCTAACATTTTAGTGGGTGAAGACCAGCAGACAAAGAAGGAAGTTATAGAGCATGTTGGAAGGTTTGTGCTATAAAGAAAAATTAAACAAAATTGAGTTTCATTTAAAAAATGGTATTTGAGCAAAACAAAATATTTCAAAGTTTACTTATTCAAAATATCTTCCAAGCATGACAATGTTTTAAGCATAACATTAAAAATATTGAATAGCAGAAAATATCCACTTAGTATGACTGGGTAGGATGACAGTGATAAATGTGGTGTGAGCTGAGGTGTTAGGAAGGTAAACCCAACTCTGTCCACTAACTGTTTGCTGCGTGGCCTGTCTGACATTCCTACGCAGGCTTGCCATGGTGGGGATGCCTCCTGACAAGTACAGAGGAACAAAGGTGACTGTGCACGGAGATACTGCCAAACAGGGCACAGTGGCAGTAAAAAGATGCTAAGGGTGCCTGTCCCTTCCCCACTCTGCTCTTCTGGTAGAAATCTGAACTATTGAAATGGTTCACTAAGGAACAGGGGTGGTGGACTCAGGCTTCACCTGCAACCACTGGAGTCCAGGAACTATTAACCCTTTAAGAAAGAGGCTGTTAGCCGGGCGTGCACCACGCTTCTAATCCCAGTACTTGGGAGGCTGAGACTGTAGGATCCGGGTTCGCGGCAAGCCTCAGCTACTTAGTGAGGCCCTCTGCAACTTAGATCCTGTTTCAAAATAAAGAATTAAAATATAGGGCTGGGGGTGTAGCTCGGAGGTAGAATGCCCCTGGGTTCAATTCCCAGTTACGCAAAAAAAAAAAAAAAAAAAAGAGGCTGTTGGTTTGCGATCCCTCCCCCCCAATTCTGGGGATCAAACCCAGGGCCTCTGGCACACTAGGCAAGGGTTCTACGATTAAGCTTCATCCCCAGCCAAGAAAAGGCTTTGGGGCTGGGGGTGTAGCTCAGCGACAAAGCTTTGCTCCCTGAGCCTCACTGGTGAATAAACTGGTTGCATCCTGATCCGGCCTCTGGGTCCTGCACTCTGGGGGCCAGAGTCTCCTGCAACAGCTCTTCCCAGGCGTCCGCAGTGGGCTCCATGGAGAACGGCGGGCGCTTCGGTCCCTGCGCCGGGGCTCCCGCGACCCTCGCTCATCCTTCACCGCGTCCCAGCGGCCACGGCCCCGGCTCCAGCCGGCCTCGCGGTCCCTCCCCGCCCTTGTCCCGCCGCGGCAGGGGCAGCGGTGTCAGCAGGGCCGCCTCGGACGAAGTTCAAGGAGAACCAGACATGGACCTGTGACTGCGGGGCTTCAGAAGCTGCGGCCTCCTGCGCTTCCGGAGCGAGCGGGAGGACCGGGCTGTTGGTGAGTAGCATTTGGTACCCAGACCAGAGGATTGTCCCAGGAGGAGGAGCCCGGCGTGCTGCTGTGAGCCAAGTGTACGAGGCCGGAGTCAAAGGAACATTAGGTGGTTCCTGAGCATAGCTGAGCAGAGCCAAGATCCAAAGCACAGAACACACGTTTATGTTCTTACAGTCACTGAAATATTAGAAGACTGGGAAGATTCTGTTACCATAGGAAGGAGGAGAGAGTGGTTCAAAGTAGGTGCTACCATCAAAGTTCTCCAGTGTCATAAACCTGTACACACAAGGTATCTGGAAAAACGAAAGCGGGATTGTCCCCAACCAATGGAAATTCCATGTCCCTTTCCGTCCAGATCATAACGCCTCGTTTGTGACTGCCGCACAGACCTTGGGTCGCCATCTAGTATAAGATAGAATTGGGAGGGCCTCCCCCACTGTAGGTCATCTTATGGCGAGAGGCTTCTTCACGTTCTTTGGCAAACATCTGAGTGATGCTGGCAAACTGTCTGAATTTGCCATGCAGGGATTTTAAACAACTTGCATGTTTTTCAGATGTTTTCAAATCTTCTTTAAAAAATAGTGTAAAGTCTTTTAATAAGCCAAAGGCATGTGGAATTTTTTAGATGCCGTAAATGTGCCCCCATGTTATTTTTAATGAATATTTGTACTGATTTTATTTTTCGACTTTTATTGGTGCATTATAGTTTTGCATCATAATATAGTTCCTAGTGATAGTGACATACATGCACACAGCACTTGGTGGGCTTTCCCTCGGCTCCCTCTCCATTCCCCCCTTCCCCATGCAGGGTATTGAGATTGACATTGGTATTCTCACATATGTACATTCTGTCAATGGATGTGATTCCTTCATTGATCCTCCCTCTCCACGCCCCTCTTCCCCTAGGCCACCTCCCTGGCTCCACTGCAGTTTCTCCTCCATTATCCAAAGTCCCTCTGGTATACAATTACTCCCTAGTTTCTGCATGTGAGAGAAAACATATGGCCCTTCACTCTCTGTGACTGGCCAATCTCATTTAACATAATGTTCTCCAGGTTCATCCATTTTCCTGCAAATGACATAATTTTGTTCTTCTTTATTGCTGAGTAGAATTCCATTGTGTGTATATCCCATAATTTTGTAATACATTCATCTGTTGATGGACACCTAGTTGGTTCCATAATATAGCTATTGTGAATTGTGCTGCTATAAACATGGATATGCATATATTACTATAATATTCTGATTTCAGTCCCTTTGGAAAGATACCTAGGAGTGGTATAGCTGGATTGTATGGTGGATCCACTCCCAATTTTCTGAATTGGGAATCGCCACACTGATCTCCATAGCAGCTGTGCTAATTTGCAATCATACCAACAGTGTAGAAGAGTTCCTCTTTCCCCACATCCTCACCAGCATTTATTGTTGTTTGACTTCTTGATGATTACCATTCTAATTGGGATTAGATGGAATCTCTGTGTAGTTTTGATTTGCATCTCCTTGATTGCTAATGATGTTGAACATTTTTTTTCATATATTTATTGGCCATTTGTATTTCTTCTTTTATGAAGTGTCTATTTAGTTCACTTTCCCATTACTTGATTGGGTTATTTGATTTTTTTTTTAGTGTTACATCTTTTAAGTACTTTGTATATTTTAAATATTAGTCCCCTATCAGAGGAATAGCTAGCAAAGATCTTCTCCCATTCTGTAGACTTTCTCTTTAGACTCTTGATGGTTTTCTTTGATGAACAGAAAGTTTTTAGTTTAATGCCATCCCATTTATTAATTCTTACTTCAATCTCCTGAGCTTTGGGGGTGTTATTGAGGAAATTTCTATCTGTATGTATATGTTGGAGTGTTGGACCTATGCTCTCCTCTCATAATTTCAAGGTCTCTGGTCTAATTTCCAGGTCTTTGATCCATCTCCCATGTTATTTTGGATGTCATTTTTCACAGCTTTTTTTTTGTCCATTTGACATCAGTCTTTTATTTTGTCAGATCAAATTACTTGTGGATATATCCCCCCTAAATTTTCTCATTTGCTGCATTAACATATTTAACAAATCTTTCTGTGGTGGGAATTAATTAAAAATATTCTTGGTATTTTAAAAACTCATCCATTCCAGAACTTGCTTCATAGGATCAGGATTTTAATCCATAAGTTGCAGATTTAACTATCTCTGTATGGTCTTGTAACTATTTTGACAAAGGACTTCAATTTGCTCTTATGGGAATTTGTCAGTTCATCTGAATTTTCATGATGTATTATGTCACTATCAAGCTGATATGACTATTTCCCCTAAAACTCAGTAGCTTAACACAAAACATAACATGACAGAGTTGGTGATTTTAGGGAAATAGTGTTAGCAAATTGCATGTAGTAAGTACATCTTATCATGAGAATTGTATTCACGGAATTTGTTTAGCATGCTTGGTTGCCAATTCCCTTTACCTCTAATCTCCTATCACATAGAATACCTTAGAACCATATTTCCCTCAGTGTAAATTCCTCTTAAAACAAATTTCAGTTTTCTAAGGGAGTGACACCTCTTCTGCTAAGCGTGCATGTTCACAGGTCACCACAGAATGGGAGTCACCTTCGGTGCTGGTCAGTGACAGCTGCATCACAGTGGAGTGAAATGGCCTTCTTGCTGCTCAGCTGTTATGGGCTTACGGTTGTCAGGGCATCTTCAAATGTCTTATGTTTTCTAGGTTGTCAATAAGTACTGTTTGTCATATAACTAACTTGTGGGGCACTGAAACACACCTGAATTAAAAATATTTCATCTTACATTTGTCTTTATACTCACTTAAAATCAGGCCTCCCATCTAAAACACACAGGTACCAGGTCTGAAACACCTGCCCTTCCCCCAGCCAGGGCAGAGCCAGGGAGCCAGGGAGAGGGAAGAAACCTTTGATGAAGATGTGAGGTTGGGTGAGAGGGAAAGATCACATTTTATGTAGATAGAAGCTTTTTGTAAATATCATAATTGGTGAGTATAAAGTAGAAAGGTATAATTAAAAACATTTGCTCTATAATTGTTAACCATTCAAAGTATAATTGCTGCTAAAATTAGAGTTCTTACACTTGAGGAAATTTTGTGCCCTTTTGAAAATGAGATCTTGTGCCATAAATGCGACTAAATAGTTGAATCTTCTAAAGAATGCCTACTATCTCAACCCTCCAAAGTTTAGTGTTGAGATTGTCATTGTGCTTTTTTCTGGGGTAGTTGAGTAAAATTGGGCAGCTAAAAATTCCTTTTTTATTGGTGTCTTTCATGTGAGTAGTTTATTATTATTATTATTATTTATTATTATTATTACTTTTTGGTACTGGGGAGTGAACCAGAGGCATTTTACCTCTGAGCTACACCTCTAGCCCCATTCTGTTTTTTATTTTTATTTATTTATTTATTTTTTTGTGGTACCGGGAATTGAACCCAGGGGCATTCTACCTCCTAGCTACACCCCCAGCCCTATTTTTTATCCTTTATTTTGAAACCGGGTCTCACGAAGTTGCGGAGGGCCTCACTAAGTAGCTGAGGCTGGCCGCAAACCCAGATCTTCAGGTCTCTGCCTCCCAAGTACTGGGATTACAAGCCACCATGCCGGGCTCCTTTTTATTTTGAAACAGGCTCTCACTAAGTTCCTGAGGGTCTCACTAAATTGCTGAGGCTGGCCTTGAACCTTTGATCTTCCTGTCTCAGCCTCCTAGGTACTGGGTTTACAGGCATGCACCACTATGCCTAGCTTTCCAATTGAAATTTTTTGTTATAATTTTTTTTTTTGTGGTACTAGGGATTGAACCCAGGGGCATTCTACCTCTGAGCTACACTCCCAGCCCTATTTTATTTTTTATTTTGAAACAGGGTCTCACTAGGTTGCTGAGAGTCTCACTACTTGCTGAGGCTGTCCTCAAACCTGCGATCCTCCTGTCTCAGCCTCCTAAGTACTGGGATTACAGGTGTGTGCCACCGCACCTGGCTTATAATGTTTTTAAGTATAGATTTAGTAGAATTTCCACAAGAAAACAACATGAATTGCTAAAGCAAATTGAAGTAATACTACTTCTGACCATAAAATGTAATTTTTGTAGGAAACTTGAAGACTTCTGGGAGAGCAAAAACAAAAACAACCAAAAAAAAAAAAACCCAAAATAAAATTAGTTCACACCTGACAGGAATTGCTAGGATTTGTAGCATATTCCTGTTAGAATTCTATTTTGTGATACATATTGAAACCATATTTTACAACAATGTAAATAGAGCATTCATACTAATTCGAATCTAACGTCCATGTACTGCCAGTCTTTCCTCATGCCAGTAATATTTTTTGCTGTGTTTTAAGCAGCTGCATATATATATTTTTTTTTTTGCAGTACCGGGGATTGAACCCAGGGGTGTTTTACCTCCGAGCTACACCCCCGGCCCTATTTTTTATACTTTATTTTGAAACCGGGTCTCACTAAGTTGCTGAAGGCCTAATTAAGTAGCTGAGGCTGGCCGCGAACCCGGATCCTCCGGTCTCAGCCTCCCAAGTACTGGGATTACAAGCATGCGTCACCACGCCCGGCATAGCAGCTGCATATTTGACCTGTCAGTTGACTATTGACTATTTGAGAAGGAGCTGCTCTCCTGTTTCATTGCTTTTCTATACCTGCAGGGCACATTTTTCTGACCTGTTCAAACCCTGCCTCTTGAGTGGTATTGGAGGTGGGCCTACTGGAAGTAATTGAGATTGGATGTGGTCCTGAAAGTGAAGTTCCCAATACCCTGGCTGGGATTGGCCTCTGTGTAGGAACCCCCTTTTTTTCCTTTGCAGGGATCCAGCAATAAGGTGACTTCTACAGCCCAGAGCCAGGCCATGATTTCAGATGTCCACCCTGTGGTGGATGGATGC
The DNA here is from genome assembly GCA_004027185.1 of Glis glis. Classification (NCBI taxonomy): domain Eukaryota; kingdom Metazoa; phylum Chordata; class Mammalia; order Rodentia; family Gliridae; genus Glis; species Glis glis. The sequence goes on along the minus strand of PVJS01035279.1, from coordinate 1,761 downwards.
ACACCAGTTATAGTGTCTGATTATATCAGGTCAAAGGGCTAAGACACAGGCATTTAAGTGATTGATAATAGTCTGTCTTCACTGAAGCATGCTGTGGTTATATACTATTTGCACTGGAGTTGGCTCCTGGTGATGGATGAGATTTCAAATTGGGATTCCCAGGTGAATGACAGATGGCTGGGAGAAGTGACAGGACCAGGTTACATCATTCCTAGCATCTCTGTCCATCCAGTTCCTGGAGGTTGTTCTTTGGATTTCTTTAGCCCTAATGTGATGTGATAGGTTATGTTTATTAATGGTGCGTGTGTGTGTGTGTGTGTGTGTGAGTTTTCTGATCAGTGTCTGTCTTATTTTGTGTGAGAGAGGACCTCTTTCGGTTGGAGAGGCTTGTCTCAGTCTTTGACCTACGGTGCACCTTCTGAATACCTGGGACTACAGGTATTCAGACTACAGGTGGCACCACTAGGCCTGGCTCATGGTTGGTTTATTGGTGGACTTCTGGTTTTGTCCAAAAACAAGATTTGATTTTTTGAGGGGGAACAGTAGTTCTTCATAATTTAAAACTTATGATTTTTCAGGAAAATTTGCATAATTTTCTTAAATATGGTCCTGGCATATAGGCTTATTTCTAGGTATTAAATATATTAGAAAGTTTTAATTATCAGAGCTGGGAATGTAGCTTGGGGGAAGAGTGCTTGCCTGGCATACATGAGGTCTTTTTTTTTTTTGCAGTACTGGGGATTGAACCCAGGGGCATTCTACCTCCGAGCTACACCCCCAGTCCTATTTTTTATTCTTTATTTTGAAACAGGGTTTTACATAAGTTGCGGAGGGCCTCACTAAGTAGCTGAGGCTGGCCGTGAACCCGGATCTTCCTGTCTCAGCCTCCCAAGTACTGGGATTACAAGTGTGCACCACCACGCCTGGCATACATGAGGTCTTGTGCTTGATCTCCAGCTCTAAATCTAAAATAAATAAATGCAGAAATCTAAAATAAATAAATAAATAAATAAATAAATAAATAAAGTCCTAGCAGCTTCATGGTGAGCCAAGCCAGTAATTTCAATACTTGGCATATTTACATACAAGTACAAAAGTTTCAAAGCTGTAGTGTGGTAAATTAGAGAGAACCTTTTTTTTCAAAATTATTTTTTTTCATTTATTGGTGCATTGTAATTATACATTTTGATATATGTCAGGATATCAACATCATACATGCACACATTGCTCATTTAGCCCTCCCTCCAATCCCACCCTATTCCCTCCTCCTTCCCTCCCTTTCATGCTCCAGATAGTGATTGAGTCTTAAAAGTTTGTGTATGTACGTCATGTGCTATAGTGTGTTTCCCTCCACCCCCCTCCCAACTCCCTCAGTTAGGTCACCTTCTCTGTCCATCTAAAGATTTCTTCTTCTTCCCTTCTAAGTCCCTTCTAAGTCTCATTCTATCTAGCTCCCACAGATTAGGGGTGACATCCGACTTTTTACTCTTAGTGACTTACTAATATCTCTTAGCATAATGTTCTCTAGTTCTCTCCATTTCCCTGCAAATGATGTGATTTTGTTCTTTGTGGCTGCGTAAAATTCCATTGTGTACATATCCCATAGTTTTGTGATCCATTCATCTGTTGATGGACACCTTGGCTGGTTCCAAAGTTTGGCAATTGTGAATTGTGCAGCTATAAACATAGATATACATGCATTAGTCTGGTAGTTGGGTTTTAGTTCTTTGGGGTAGATGCCTAGAAGTGGTATTGCTGGGT
>PVJS01035278.1:0-21103 GCA_004027185.1 Glis glis | reverse complement strand
CTTCCCTTCCCTTCCCTTCCCTTCCCTTCCCTTCCCTTCCCTACCCTTCCCTTCTCTTGCCTTCCCTTTCCTTCCCTTCTTTTCTCTTCTCTTTTCTTGCAGATGAGAGAGCAAAGTTGGACCAGGACAAAAGAGAAAATAGAAACAGAGGCACTGGCGAGGTGGGAAAGACAGAAACCAACTACTAAAGAATAGTCACTTGACAAGCTCCAAATCATAATGAGGAGGAACTTCCTGGCCTCACATTTTCCACATAAACACTGCAGCGCTGGGCAGAGTTAATGGGTCCCTGCCTGCTGCACAAGAGAGCAACCTCTGTCCAAACCCAGCAGCGATTGACGTCACAGACGGAGTGTCTCAGTGCAATGTGCTTCGCTCTCCTCATTTATATGTTTGACCCTAACTTTTCCCAGATGTGCAACTGTTCTTCCTTCCAAAAAGGGAGTTTCAACACTGGGCACTGTGTGCTCTCTGAGCCCTGTCCTGCAACAAAAACAAAAGTCCGTGTTCCTGAGTCTGAGAACCAGACTCGGGAGCCGGAGACCCTCTAGGCTGTTTACCGTCCCCTCTGGAGGCCTGTGTATAAAGGGGTTTCTGTCTTTATGCGCTTGTTAGTTACCTCGGGCCTCCAGCTGCTCCTAGCATCTGGCCGGCTGCCTCTCTTTGTCTGGCTGCAGAGAGGTGGGAGTCTGACAAGGCAAACAGGTCCTTTATGATCTGGCTCCAGGCTACTCCTCCACTCCTGCCCGACAACCCACTTCCCTGGCTCGGGTTATTTGCACATTATTTGCAGTTCCAGGAGCACTTCTTGGTGACTCACAGCCTTGGGGCTCTACCCACTCTGTTCGAGCTGCTGGAACGTCCTCCCCTTACCCTTTTGACTTGGGGGACACCCAGTCCTCATTCGATTCTAAGGCAATGCAAGTTCTGGGAGCCTTTTCCGACTTCCTTCCTTTCTCCTCCCCGTTGGCCTGGCTGCTCCCTCTGCACCGCGCCTCGGCTGAATTGTGTGGACTCAACCTTAAGCTTCATAGCAACGGTGCCTGCACTTCTTTCTCTCTCTGCTTTGTGTCCCAGCTGTTCATGTGTCGATTTCTCTTAACTAGATTGCCAGCCCCTTAAGAATAGGAACCATATCTGGGCCATCTTTGAACCTCCAGCATTTCGTTCTGAGCTTAATATGGAGTAGGTATTCAATAAAAGCTTATAGAATGAATTAATGGATAGATATGGCCTAGGAAATGGGGATGATGATGGAACAGAAGTTATGTATCTTTTTTTGGGGGGTAGTAGGGAATAAACGCAGGGGCATTCTACCTCTGAGCTACACCCCCAGCCCTATTTTTATTTTTTTGTTTCCAAACAGGGTCTTGCTAGGTTGCTGAGAGTCTCAGTAAGTTGCTGAGGCTGGTCTCGAACCTGCGATCCTCTTGTCTCAGCCTCCCAAGTACTGGGGATTACAGGTGTGCGCCACCAGGCTCCACAGAAGTTATATATCTTGATGACTTTGGAAGAGTTAGCACGAACAAAATCGAGAGGCCTTGTTAACACTGATGAAGAACAGTATCGGAAAACAAACATTTAGATGGACACAATCGGGACACTTAGCGCCACTGTTACAGGCCCTTCATGAACCCCTTTGCTTCCTAAGTGCTTCACCCACATGATCTCACTTTCTTCTCACCACATCCCCTTTCCAAGTGGCATGGGCTTGTCACCATTGTTCATATTGTTTCAAGTTTCTAGACAACATGATTCTGTAGCCAGCAGAGGAGACCTGTTCCAAGACCTCTCAACCCGCTGGGAAGCCCTAAATCCTTTGGCTGCAGAGCCAAGGTACTATCTGTTACAAAGCAGCTACACAAAGGATGTCTCTGCAAAATTCCTTGTGCTTATTATAAGAAAATCAAACTTCCTCCCCTCAGCTCTCCTTTCTCCAAACCTGTGTGTGTGTATGTGTGTGTGTGTGTGTGTGTGTGTTACTGGGGATTGAATCCAGCGGCCTTCTACCTCTGAGCTATACTCCCAGCCCTATTTTATTTTTTTTATTTTAAAACAGGGTCTCGCTAAGTTGCTGAGGCTGACCTTGAACCTGAGATCCTCTTGTCTTAGCCTCCCATGTACTAGGATTACAGGCGTGAACCACTATGCCCAACTAGCAAGTCTAAGACTTTGGATATAAGGCTGGATGCATGAAAGGGTAATGGGGACCACCAGCTGCGATTAATTAGTACTTAAGAAAGAGCTGCTCAAATCTTGAAAAACCTACAGTCCACACCAGGATTCATTTGAGAGAAAGGGGACTGGAGTTGTAGCAAAATCCCCAGTGAGGGAGAAATGAGAAGAGGAAGCATTTGTAACCTACTGCCGAACTTGGGTCCTTCTATCCACACACCTCCATCCTCCTTCTACAGGAATCTGACTCCGGTTGCATAGAGCTCAAAGATGCTGTCATGATATTGTCCCTTCATACAGCCAGGAAGCCAGCCAGCCAGCCTTGTACTGGGGATTGACCCCAGGGGCATTCTTTTTTTTTTTTTTTTGGTGGTACCGGGGATTGAACCCAGGGGCGTTCTACCTCCGCGCTACACCCCCAGCCCTATTTTTTATACTTTATTTTGAAACCGGGTCTCACGAAGTTGCGGAGGGCCTCACTAAGTAGAGAGAGAGAGAAAGAGAGAGAGACAGAGAGAGACAGAGAGAGAGACAGAGAGAGAGAGAGAGCTGAGGCTGGCCGCGAACCGGGATCCTCCGGTCTCCGCCTCCCAAAGTACTGGGATTACAAGCATGCGCCACCACGCCCGGCTTGACCCCAGGGGCATTCTACCTCTGAGCTACACCCCCAAGCCCTGTTTTATTTTTATTTTGAAACAGGGTCTTGCTAGGTCAATGAGAATCTCACTACTTGTTGAGGCTGTACTCGAACCTGTGACCCTCCTGTTTTAGCCTCCCAAGTACTAGTATTACAGGCATACGCCACCACGCCTGGCTCACCCCCGGCCAGCCCTTTTTAAAAATTTTTAAATTTTGAAATGGGGTCTCTCTAATTTGCTGAGGCTGACCTTGAACCTGCAATTCTGTCTCAGCTTTCCAAGTGCTGGGATTACAGGGGTGCACCACCATGTCCAGCTAGGAAGCATGTATTTCTTAGTGGTAGATGAAGTTGATTTCAGGACTGACAGCAGCCAGAGGCTGGGGGCTGCAAGGATGGCAGGAAGAGCAGTGGGTTGTAGGGAGAGGAAGGAGAAAAGCCCCCTTATCTGACCATCTTTTGGGAGGGGAGCCAGAAGTGGGGATGTTCTACCAGGGTGAAACCTTTCTGACTTCTCACTGGAAAAGATGCCTGCATAGCCGGGTGTGGTGGCGCAAGCTTGTAATCCCAGTACTTTGGGAGGCAGAGACGGGAGGATCTGGGTTCCCTGCCAGCCTCAGCTCTCTCGCGCTTTCTCTCTCTCTCTCTCTCTCTCTCTCTCTCTCTCCCTGTCTCTCTCTCTCTCTCTACTTAGTGAGGCCCTCCGCAACTTCGTGAGACCCGGTTTCAAAATAAAGTATAAAAAATAGGGCCGGGGGTGTAGCGTGGAGGTAGAACGCCCCTGGGTTCAATCCCCGGTACCACCAAAAAAAAAAAAAACAAAAAAACAAAAAAAACAAATTGCCAACACTTTCTATGGGTAAGTAGACCTTCATTTATCGGAGTAAGGGGCTAAGTGGATTAGCCCTACAGAGTTTCTCAGCATTCGTAATTATGTAAAATAGTGAATTAACTAATTATATAGACTTATATTATATATAAGTATAATCCAAATTATGTAGAATAACTTGTAAATTGTGTACTTAATGTTAAAAACACTCCTTAAATATTCTGTTGTTCCCATTTCCTTTGCAGCCTCCTTAAGAACAGTGTTCACTGAAAGAGGACAAAGTAGCTTCCTAGCATTAAGGGGATTTTCCCAAGGAAACTGGATTCGTGAAGCTGGGAACGCCGTAGGAAATTAATGATTTGAATCAGAAACAAAATATGCATGTGTTTTCTAGAGCTATGGTAAATGGGGGATGTTAGAATTACACTTTCTAAGTCTTCAACTCTTCATTTTTTCTTTAAATGTAATTCCAGTGTTGGGCATAGAACTTTAGCCTATGAGCATTTTCAAATCCTGGAAAAAACCTTGCATTTATTTAAACTTGCCTCGCCTGATATATCCAAGGTGGCAGTCATGAGAATGATGGGAAAAATAAAACAATCCCCAGCCAAATCAGATAGAGGAGCAAGAGGAGAAGAAGAAGGGAAAGAACAAAACACAAAACACACCGCACAGAGGGAGGAAGCCTGGGAAGCACAGTTAGCGGATTACTTCCCCACTCAGGAAATTATTGCTAAGTTAATTAAACGGGTACAGGGAAGAGAGAAGTCAACATGCAATGGTTCAGATGAGAGTTTTCACTCCCACTTGCAAATAACATCCCACGCCAATGACAGGTGGGGAAGAATAATAATATATTTTTTTTTTTTTTGCGGTACTGGGGATTGAACGCAGGGGCGTTCTACCTCCGCGCTATGCCCCCGGTCCTATTTTCTATACTTTATTTTGAGACCGGGTCTCACGAAGTCGCGGAGGGCCCCACTAAGTAGAGAGAGAGAGAGACAGGGAGAGAGAGAGAGAGAGAGAGAGAGAGCTGAGGCTGGTTGCGAACCCGGATCCTCCAGTCTCCGCCTCCCAAAGTACTGGGATTACAAGCGTGCGCCACCACGCCTGGCTGGGGAAGAATAATAAAACTTATTAGTGCTGCTGTGTTAGGGATTGTGGTCCCTGAGGTACTGTCTCTAATAAGCATTTATGATGCACCTATTGTATGTAAAGCATGGTCCTGATATTTGTAGGTATAAAGATGACCTTCCATCGAAGTGGCCCCAAATTCTTGGAAGGAGTGTGAATCAATGAGTTGAAAAGGGAAGACAGAGAAATGGTGTTGGCTGAGAGTGAGTCCCACTTACCTCAAAGTTCCCAACTGCGTAACTGGTATTATGAATCATTTTTCTATCAAGTTCTCCTGTGTGGTAGATGCTTGCTCTCTTTATTTCTAGATAGCCTTTATCATATTAAGGAAATTCCATTCTACTCCCATAAGTGGGATTGCTGGACCAGATATAATTCTCTTTTTAGTTTTTTTTTTTTTTAGAAATCTCCATGCCATCTTCCATAGCAACTACACCATTTCACACTCTCACCAACAGTGCACAAGAGTTCCGATTTCTCCACATCCTCTTCAAAACTTCTTTTCTGTTTTTGCTTATTTACGTATTTTGGATAATGGCCTTCTTCATGGGTGCGAGATGATGTTTCATTGTTCTTTTGATTTTCATTTCCGTAGCGATTAGTGATAATCGAGCATCTTTTCACATGTTGGCTGGTCATGTGTGTGTCTTCTTTGGAGAAATGTCTATTCACATCCTGTGTCTATTTTAAAAATTAGTCTTGTTGTTTGTTGCAGGAGTGATTTATATATTTCGGATCTTAACTCATTATCAGATGTATGGTTTGTTAATTTTTTCCCCGTTCCATACATTGTCTTTTCACTCTGTTGTTTCCTTTGCTGAGCTATAGTTTTGAGTTTGATGTAGCCCCATCTGTCTATTTTTGCTTTTGTTGCTTACGCTTTTGATACCATAGTCAGGAAACTGTGGCCACTTCCAGTGTCATGAAGCCTTTCCTCTCTGTTCTAAGAGTTTTAAGTCTTACATTTAGGTCTTCAATCTATTTCGAGTTAGTGTTTGTGTATGGTGTGAGGTAGAAGTCTAATTTCAGTCTTTTGCATGGGGTCATCCATGTTCCCAGCGCCATTTCTCTTTTGGCTGAGTCCCGCCTAGGCACAGCCTATGGCCAGCTACTCCACAGCCAAAGAGTCCTCGCCATGGGCCAGTCACGCCAAAGCCTGGCCTGCAGGTGCCAAGCACTGGAATGAAGGAAACCATGGCTCCCACAGGGCTTCTTAGGCCTCCTCATAAGGACACATGCAGGATTCCTCTCCGTGGGGAGCTGGGGCCTATCCAGTTGGGATACATGGTTTGGTGGCCATGTGGTTCCCATGCTAACCTTGACACTGCCAGGCAAGGCATGGCTGAGTTTTGCATTTGAAAAATAACCATGTCTCTCCTTTTTGGACTGGCTTGGAACAGAGGAAGATTTTCTCAGCAATCGGCCCGGCTAGAGATTTTGCGGACCTTTCAAACCTTTTGTAGGGTTCGAGTGTGGTTCCCCAATTAGAGCGACGTGCTGGTTTCTTGCTCGGGAGCTCCTAGTCTGCTGCTCGCTCTGGTGGGTGTGTACAGTACTGCAGAGTTTCTGGCTCTGCTGTAAACCACCGAGATCTCTTTCTGTTTTCAGTGGCCCACAGGCCTCCAGAGAATGTCAGTTTCCCATAAGCACTCTGAGTCAGGGGTGGCAGAAATCAGTTCCTCAAGCAGCCTCCGACCCCCGAAAAAAGCCAAGATACTGGATTTACAGTCTACTCCTCTCTTTTCTTCCCAGGGAAGAAGCTGTATGTTGGGTCCGTTCCTTCTATTTCCCTCCATTCCCTTCCTTCCTTCCTTCCTTCCTTCCTTCCTTCCTTCCTTCCTTCCCTCCCTCCCTCCCTCCCTCCCTCCTTCCTTCCTTCCTTCCTTCCTTCCTTCTTGTGCTGGAGATTGAACCCAGGGGCATTCTATTTCTGAGCTACACCCCCAGCCCTATTTGATCTTTTATTTTAAAATACAGTCTAAGTCGCTGAGGGCCTCGCTAAGTTGCTGAGGCTGGCCTTGAACCTGTGATCCTCCTGTCTCAGCCTCCCAGAGTACTGGGATTATAAGCATGGGTCACCATGCCTGGCTGGGTTTTTCTTTCTGCTCACCAGCAGTGCCAGTGTGGGGGAGGGGCTGACGCACGAGCTGTGAAATGGCTTCTCTTAACTCTTCCTTCCAGTGGAGATGTTCTTGGCTTTGCATTTGTCTGGGGTACTGGAACTTGCTAGCTGTTTTCTGGCAGTCTCATAAGAGCATTTTGGACCATCTGTTGTTGTTCAGTTAATGTTTCTGTGTGGGGCAAGATCTAGGATTTTCTATTCCACCATCTTGCCAATGTCACTCTGTCACTAATGTTTAAGACAACATCAAAATCTGTCAAGGTATTTGATCCCTGTTGTTTTATAGAAATCTGGTGCCATCTCCGGAAGTTTTCTCTTCTCTAATTAAAGTCTTTAATTCAAAATTGATTTCAGAGCTGGGAGTGGTGGCACACGCCTGGAATCTCAGTAACTCGGGAAGCTGAGACAGGATTGCAGGTTTGAGATCAGCCTTAGCAATTTAGTGAGCCTTTCATCAACCTAGGGAGACCCTGTTTTAAAACAAAAGATAAAATAGGGCTGGGGTTGTAGCTCAGAGGTATAATGCCCCTGAGTTCAATCCCCAGTAAAACACACACACACACACACACACACACACACACACACACACACTGATTTTAGTATGGATTTTTTTTGTGTCAGTCTGAAGATTTGCATGACTGAGGATATTTTTAGCATCCTTTCATATTAAATAACAACTTGGCTGAATGTAAACTTATTGGTTCTAGACATTTTTACAAATACTTTAATATATTACCCTATTTAAAACATTTCCTTTATTTTGCTGATTGTTTCTAGTATTGCTATTGAAACATCTGGAATTAATCTGATTTTTGTTAACTAATGGAAGATCTACTTTTCTTCTCTAGGGGCATTTAGAGTTTTTCCTTGTCTTTGATATTGCTATATTTCCTTCTTAGATATCTAGCGTGGATTTTTTCCTTGTGTTTCCTCTTTGGACTCTCTTGCTCTTTCAGTAGGAAGCTTCCTTCTCTTCCTTTTTCTTTTTCATTCAGGGAAATTTATCACCATTATTTGGTCAAATATTTCCTTCTATTCCCTATTGATCCTTCTTTTTTGAGATTTGCATTATTCTGATGTTACTATCTCTAATTCTATTCCTTTCCCCTACCTTTTAGATTTTGTGTTATATTTTTATTTCCTTGTCTTTTTAACTTTCTCAATTCAATTTTTCAAAATCTGTGGCCATTTTTTAGCTAATTCACATTGTCATTTAATTTATATTCCTTCATTCAACTGATTTCTTAAAGTCATACATATTTATTCTTAAAATACATGGTTCTTCCCCCTTGAGGCCTGCTCAACTTTTGTTTTTTACATCTCAAATAGTGTGGGTCACTTCTCATCCTCTTTGAAGGAATGACCCATGGCTTGTGGGTCAGAGAATTCCAGAGGGCATGGAGTGGAAACTAATGCTATTTTAAAAATGCCAGAAAGTCATCCACTGTGCATAAATATGGTCATGGGAGACCTGTGTTCTTTAATGATGTTCTCCCAAGTTCATTCCTTGGAGAAGCTTCTTAAAGACACCGGAGCAATTCATAGGGGCACTGACTACCTCCTGAGTCACTTCTAGAAACTTTACTATGTAGACTTTGTAAATTCTAACAGCCGGACAAAAGCCAGTCCCCCTTCTTTGGGCCAGTCCTGTTTCCTTCTCTCCTGAGCACTGACTCTCCCAGCCTTTGTTATGAACTCCTTAGATCTCTGTACATAGCAACCAGGGCACGAGGTGAGCTGGTCTCTTCCCATTAAATACGATGCCACCAAGCTGTTCCTGTCAGTTACTTCCATTAAAATTACAGCTGTTGGCCAACCCTTAGTGGAAAGAGGCAACCTCCTCTCTCCTTTTTTTCTTCTCAAAAAATAACAAGCTTTTTATTCTATCCCTACCCGAAAATGCACATACCACCCCAGAGGGAGTTAAGCTGAGAACTTTCCCAGGCAGGATCCACCCCAGCAGGCTCAGAGTTCTGAACTGAAGGACACAAGCTTACCAGACTCCCAGGGACTGGGCTTGAGCCTCTACTGCCCAGTCTCTCTTTAAGGGATCCCAGTGGAGTGGCTCTGAGATAAGAACCAGTCATCCTTCAAAGAAGTAAAATCCAACAGTAAGGGCCACAGACCCCACAGTCATGGAGTTGCCAGGGAGGAAAGAGACAGGTGTGTGTGTGTGTGTGTGTGTGTGTGTGTGTGTGTGTGTGCATGGAGTCCTTACACCTACATTTAATGGGCAGACAGGAATTCTTGGGTGCATATGTGTCAAGTGTATAGCAAGCTGCTAATCAGAGAATCGTGCCCCCCTTTTCTTCTCATTTCTCTATCCACAGCCTGCTCTTTCTATAAGGTAACTTCTTACAGTCTTATTTGCTTTATCATATCTTTCTTTTTGGATATACGTACAGAAAAAAAGAAACCGTCCAGAATTTCAGCAAAAAGGATTGCTGCAGACGTGACCAGTTCCTCTTGGTTTGGTGGAAGTCTTTTCTCCTGGAACCCAGTTCCTGCAGCCCATGTGGTGAAGTTCACTGTCCTCTGTTGACTTCAGAAACACAGACCCCTCCCCACCCAACTGCCCTGGGTGAGAAGGCCGTGTGCTCTGGGGGAGGAAGAACAACATGAGGTAGGCGACCTGTTAATCCTATCTAGTGAACACAGAATAATACGTGGGAAAGGACAGTGGCTTCTAATTATCATTTATAAAAACTCAGACCCAAGGGCCTCTATTTATTTCAAAATTTCCTCCCTTTAACAATGTGTCTTGGAAACATCTCAGATGGAATATCTCACAATTCTTTTTCAGCGACTCACCGATCATATTCATATCAATCCGATTTTTGTCTCCTGCTCATTTCTGTAAGTATAACATGAGATTTGGAGTCAGAAAGATCGAAATATTGAATTGGGTTGCTAGCCAGGTAACCTTGAATGAGTCCATTAATTCTTAGTTACCTTGTCTAGAAAAAGGGGATAGTATGTGATACCTACTTAATAGGGTTATTTTGTAAAGAGGCTGGACCTGTGGAGCCCTCGATGCCATACTTCACAAGTAGCCAGGGTCTGTTGGGTATTTTTATTTCCCCTTCCTGCCCCAGGTGTTATCTGTGCCAGTTCTCTCATTCCTATCCCTCCCTCTTGCTTTCTTACTATGTTGGATTTTTTAGGGCTGCCATTAAAAAAAAAATACCACAAACAACAGAAAGTAATTGTCAAGAATTTTGGCGGGTAGAAGTTTGACATCAGTGTCAGAAAGGCCAGGCTCCTTCTGGAGCCTCTAAAGAATTCTTCCTTCCTCCTTTCAGCTTCTGGATGGTTCCTGACATTCCTGGGCTGTGGCCACATCCCTCCACCCTCTTGTCTTCACGCTCCTTCTTTCTGTCCTTGTGTCCTCTCTTCCTACAAAGACACCCGTTACTGGATTTAGGGCCCACCCTAAGTCCAGTAGGGTCTCATCTTGAGATCCTTAACACTTACATCTGCAAAGACCCTATTTCCAGACAGGATTACATTCTGAGTTTCTTAGTGGACACGAATTTTGGGAAAGACACTATGCAACCCACTGTACCTGCCAATCGAGGCTCTCTTCTCTTCAAATTACCTCAAAATCTGTATCTGTTGGAGAATTTGCTACTATTCTATTTGGAGTATAAAGTCTCCTGTCTAGTAGGGGAATTTCTCCTGCTCTATTCAGACTCTACTTACTTTTCTCCATCCTCACTGCCACGACCTGTATCACCTTTCACCTGTGTGACTCAACTGCCTTGTCAATCGACCTTGCTTTTCTCTGGCGTCACTCACCTACACTGCACACTGCCTGTCTCCTGTGCTCTCTTCTTCTTTTCAAAGTATAACAGCTGGTCAAGGGGGCTTTCTTTTCAAACACCTCTAAAAGCTCTAGTTGTCTTTAGTAGAAAATTCAGCATCTTGGCATTCAGCACAAGGCTCTTCACAAGTTTTATTTTAATTAATTAATTTCTGTGGTACTGGCGGTTGAACCCAGGTGCATTCTACCTATGAGGTACACCCTCAGCTCTATTTTATTTTTTATTTTGAAACAGGGTCTCACTAAGTTGCTGAGGGTCTCCCTAAGTTGCTGAGGCTGGCTGCAAACTTGCGATCTTCCTGTCTCAGCCTCCCAAGTACTGGGATTGCAGGCATGCACCACCATGCCTGGCTTATAAGTTATTTCCAAGCTGCTGTCTAACCTACTTCTCCATCAGGCTGTGCATCAATTTCCCTCAGCTATCCTAGCCCACCCTTAACTAGGTCCAAAGGAGACCCTCAGTATTGCTACCACCATGGGGGGCTTGTTCCAGGGTGGGGTCTTGGAAACCAGGCTCAATGGAGTAGAAAGATTATGGAGAATGTTTGAAATCAGGCTCAGTATGGGTAGAAGGAAGGAAGATGGAGGCAGGTTCTAGAAGCCTGGGTCAAGCCTCAGGCCTGAGATCTGAGTTTGATTCCATAAACACAGATGAAAGCTTTGGATTAGGAGCACGTTTAGAGAAGAAAAGTTGATTAAATAGATGGGACTCTAGCCCTTGAACTGAATGAGCATGGTGAACGCATTCACACAGGGGTTAGCCAGCTGGTCTGGGCTGGGTTGATTTAACAGCATTGGTGTAGGGTAGAGAACACACTCTAAAACCAGCTTTGTGGAGCACACCTGTAATCTCAGTACTGAGATAGCAGGATGTAGGTTCGAGACCAGCCTCAGCAACTTAGTGAGGCCCTCAGCAACTTAGTGAGACTCTGTTTCAAAATAAAAAAAAAAAAGGAAAGGAAGTGCACTCTGTGGCTGGTTTCTACAAATCTCTGTGGCCAGAGGGAGAGACACGTGGACAGCGGATTTCAGCAACCTAGTTCTTTTTTGTGTTTATTCTATGGGACGAAGGCACAGACAACTCCAGGGCATACCTGTGTGTGTTGCCGTTTGCTGCTGTGGTTTCCTAAATGGCTGGGCAGGTGGAGGAACCGAGCCTTCGCCGTTTTTGCAAACGTCAGATCCTGCTGGACGACCGTCTCTTGCTCTGTTGAACTCCTAGCTCCAAAGTCAGTTTGGACCCAGGCTGAGCGTGACTCAGGAGGCCAGGCTGTACTCTGGAGGGAGCTTGACTTGGCGGCCTCCAAGGAGTTCCAGTCTCTGGCACTTTAGTACTCTGAATGCAGCAAATTAGCTGAAGGAGGAGTCATCACTTCTTCCTCCCAGATTTGGCTGAGATGTGCATGACTCTATGGGTAGCTGACATCCGGGAGTCTTTGGCTCGGGGTGCAGGGCAAGGAAACGGTGACGGACCTCAGCTGCTCTAGAGGCGATTTACAAGGCTCGTAAGACAGAACCACTTCTCAGACCTGTGCTTTAATTCATTACAAAAACCAATCCTTCCTTCCTTCCTTCCTTCCTTCCTTCCTTCCTTCCTTCCTTCCTTCCTCTTTCCTATATTCCTTCCTTCCTTTTCTTCCTTCTTTTCCTGTCTTTCCTAGTAATGCTTTCTTTGCTCGTAAGTCATTTCAGGGGATTGCCAGACTCCAGGGTATCAGTGTGGACTTGGGCCCTGGGGATGACTGGGTCTAGCATCTTCATTTAAAAGAGGGGAAAATTGAAGTGTGATAGAACTGTGAACTCCCCTGCCGGGTCCCTAAACAGGGAGCAGCAGATCATCTGGCTTCCAGTGCCGGGCTTTTAGCCCTACCTTTTCTTTTTGTACTAGGGATTGAACCAAGGGGCCTTCTACCTCCAAGCTACACCTCCAGATTCTTTTATTTTTTTTATATTGAAACAGGGTCTCACTAAACTGCTGAGGGTCTTGCTAAGTTGCTGAGACTGGCCTGGAACCTGTGATCCTCCTGTCTCTGCCCCTCAAGTACTGGGATTATAGGTATTCTCTACCATGCTTGGCAAAAATACACATAGTTTTTTTTTTTTTTTGGTTCTGGGGATTGAACCTAGGGGCATTCTACCATTGAGCTTACCACTAGCCCTTTTTAAAATGTTGAAACAGGATCTTGCTAAGTTGCAGAGGCTGGCCTTGAACCTGCGATTTTCCTGTTTTAGCCTCCCAAGTACTGGAATTAAAGGAGCGCCCCACGACGCCTGGCTCCTCTTACATCTTGACCATGAATACTTCTGATTATTTAAATGATGCAATTTCATTCTCTCATTCCTGGCCTTGATTATTTTTTTCTCGTGTTCACTGAACAATTGACACAAGGCCATTTATAAGAACACAAAGGAGAAGGACTCTGAGAAAATGGCCACCCAACTGCAGCTGTCCTCTCCTTGACTCCCAAGTCCTCCATCTCCCGAGCCAGGTGGGATGGAGATGGGGCGGAGTGTAGGAGGGGCAACACAGCTTTTCTTCCTCAAGATCAGTGTCAGCACTGGGAAGGAGATTGACCCGGGACAGGGAAAGGACAGGCAGGGAATCCAAGATGTGTGGATCCCAGGGAGAGAGCAGCCCTGGTCCACAGAGGTCTGGGTTCTCTGGTCACTTCAAGGCCAAGCAGGATCTGGGGCTCTGGTCTCCACAGCCCTGATGTGGCAGGGTATGAAGGTCAGAGTGTGGAGTCTCTCCTGTGTCTTCACTGAAAATCTGCTGGTTTCTAGGCGGCCACTTCCCCAGGGATAAAAAGATGTTCCCTCACTCTCTGTGTGTCTAACACCAAGGAGGGGACTCCGACAAGCAGGCATGAACATCGGTGAACAGATAAGTGGAGTAAAAACACATCTCAGTGGTCCTGGCAGATAGAAAAGAGGGAGATGAATCAGCACCAAGCAAACCCATTCCGCCAGGAAGGCTTGCTAGACATGGCGGTATGAGGAAGGCTTGCTAGACGTGGCGGTACGAGGAAGGAAGGCTTGCTAGACGTGGCAGTACGAGGAAGCCTTGCTAGACGTGGCGGTGATGGCTTGAGTCAAAATACCAAATGCTGAGGGAGATTCAGATACACCCTAATCATGGAACTAGATCATACTTTTCCAGTTAAACAATTTAGCAGACTAATTGAAGGAGGGGATGGGTATGGTGGAGACTAGTTGGAGGGATATCTCAAAGCCCAGGACATAGAAACACAAAGAAAGGCCGGGCGTGGTGGCGCACGCTTGTAATCCCAGTACTTTGGGAGGCGGACACTGGAGGATCCGGGTTCGCGGCCAGCCTCAGCTCTCTCTCTCTCCCTGTCTCTCTCTCTCTCTCTCTCTCTACCTAGTGAGGCCCTCCGCAACTTTGTGAGACCCGGTTTCAAAATAAAGTATAAAAAATAGGGCCGGGGGTGTAGCGCGGAGGTAGAACGCCCCTGCGTTCAATCCCAGGTACTGCAAAAGAAAAAAAAAAAGAAACACAAAGAAAGAAGCTACAAGAGAAAAGAGAAGCTTATGTGAGGTGTCTCAAATATTTAACACTGAAAAATAAGTTTCAGAAATTGATTTTTTTTTATTTTTATTTTTTTAATTTTTAATATTCTTGTGGTACTGAGGATTGAACCCAGGGTGTTTTACCTCTGAGCTACACCCCAGCCCTATTTTTTATTTTTATTTTTGAAACAGGGTCTCATTAGGTTGCTGAGAGTCTCACTACTTGCTGAGCCTGTCCCCAAACCTGCGATCCTCCTGTCTCAGCCTCCCAAGTAGTAGGATTACAGGCATGCGCCACCACGCTTGGCTTGATTTTTTTTAAATGGTACTGGGGATCGAACCCAGGGAATTTTCTGAGCTCCACCCCCCAACTATCTATTTATCTATCTATTTATTTATTTTGTGGTAGTGGGGATTGAACCCAGGGGCATTCTACCTCTGAGCTACATCCCCAGCCTCCTTTTTAATTTTTATTTTGAAACAGGGTCTCACTAGGTTGCTGAGAGCCTCACTAAGTTTCTGAGGCTGGCCACGAAACTGTGACCTTCCTGTCTCAGCCTCCCAAGTACTGTGACTACAATCATGCACCACCACACCTGGCTCCTTTTTATTTTTTGATTTGAAAAAGGGTCTTACTAGATTGCTGAGGGCCTCGCTAAGTTGCTGAGGCTGGCCTCAAAATTGTAATCTTCCTGTCTCTGACCTTCCTAAGTACTGGAATTATAGGCATGCACCACTATGTCTGGATGAAAAAGAAGTTTTTAAAAAAGTTAATTTTTTTTAACAAATAATGGTCCCAGGCCTGGGGTGGGGGAACTGAGGGGTGGGGGAGGGACTTCTCCTGATGTGAAAACAGGTTTGAATTTGCAGACCAGTAATAGTCACTAGGAGATATCTGGTAAAAATCTTGAATCCCTAAGATGTTGTGAATATATTATAATCTTTCAGATAGAAAGCACAGTTACCTACAATAAAAAAAGACAGTTCCGACTTCCTGCCTCCAACACTAGAGGCTGCGAGGTGGTGGGATTGCATTTGCAGATGGCAGAGAGGAAGGCATGTATGCAAAGATCCTGCAGAAATCAATGCGGACTTTACTATATACTAAGGCACAATGGAAATATTTTCGCATCCAAAAATTTAAAGAGCCCCCCCTTCCCAGTTTAAGAAAGATAACAAACGAGCAACGAGTCATAAATACCGACTTTAGGTAAAGTAAAAGAGGAAAGGAAACAGGAGTGAGCAACAAACCTTTACAGACACACAGAGATAATGCCAGATTTTAGAGTAGTGGGAAGTGTAACGAAAATAAAAATTAAAGAAGCATACTGCAAGAGCAATAAAGGAAATTCAAATAAGAGCCTAAGTATAAAATCTCTAGACAAAGGGAAGGGCAAAAGAGAGTAGAAGGAGTTGGATGTGGCGGCACATGCCTGTAATTAAAGTACTTGGGAGCTGAGACAGGAGGATTGCAGGTTCAAGGACAGCCTCAGCAACTTAGCGAGACTCTCAGCAACCTAGCAAGACCCTGTTTCAAAACAAAACAGATGATGTGGCTTGGAGGTAGAACGACCCTGGATTCAATCCCCAGTATCATAAAAATAAATAAATTAAATTAAAACAAAAGTGGGTAGAAGGGAGGGGGGCATGACCAAAGCACAATATATACAAGAATGAAAATGTTACAATGAAACTCACCAATTTGTACAATTCATATGTGTTAATAATTATGATAAAAAAGAAAAATCTATTTGAAGACATTGGGGTATCATTGATGTGTTTCAGAGATACAAGGCTGGAAAAGGAGCAGAAAAAGAATCTCTAGACAATTGAAGCAATAACTAGAAATTTGGGGAAAAGGCAAAGGGAAAAAAGAGTTCTTAAGTTTCATTTTTCTGGTGAGGTAGGGTAGAGAGTGGGAAAGATAAAAGGAGGTGAGAATATTCAAAGATCTAATTGAATAGGACATGCATGTATAAAGAAGAAATGGGGAAAATACAGCATCTTGGTGAAAGGAATTTTTGGTATTTTACTTGGAAATGAAATAGAGAAATAAGAGTTTGATTTTAAGTGCAGAAAAAGGAAGACAATCATTAAGGGAATGGACAAGTGCACTAAAAATTTTCAAATTAATAAGGGGGGAAAATGGAAGATCTATCACGTTGCTTAAGCCAGAAAAAAATAAGTAAATGGAAAAAAGCACAATCCTTTAAAAAATATAATAAATAGAGTAAAATGAAAGGCATAACGAGAATTCACTATGATTAGATGTAATTATCCCATCAAATACAGACTGCCAGATTGACTTTTAAAAACATAGCTATGTTGTACACAAAAGACATTTAGCTGAAAAAGGTTGAAAGTGAAGAGATGGACGATGAATGACAAGGCAAATACAAGTTGGTGAGAAGTGTTAATACCACTACCGGGAAAGGGAGAAGGTTCAATAGAAAAGAATCGTCGGTGCACAGCATCATGGTGACTCATGTCACCATGACTCATGAACACGGAGACTTGTGTTCTCTTTGGATCTTGATGCTTCTCCACTATCTGGGATTTTCCACTTTGAAATGGATCTCAGGGTTCTAGATGCTTTGAGTATGTTTGAATCTGGTTTGGGGGTCGGAGCAAAAAACAGCACAAAGAACATCTCCGTTGTTCTTTCAACAGCATAGCTGACTGATGGGGTGCTGTCTGTGACGGAGTTCCCTGAGATCCTGAACCTGGTCGTTCCACGGAGGGAGCTATTCTAGCTGCTTCTCAGTGCTGTGTTTTTCTTTTTATAGTCATATAGTCATCTTGGGTTTTTTTTTTTTGTGTGTGTGTGTGTGCTCCTGGGGATTGAACCCAGAGGCATTCTATCTCTGAGCTACACCCCCAGCCTTATTTTATTTTTTATTTGGAAACAGGGTCTCACTAGGTAGATGAGAGTCTCACTCCTTGCTGAGGTTGTCCTTGAACCTGTGATCCTCCTGTCTCAGGATCCCAAGTACTGAGATTACAGGCATGCACCACCATGCCCATCTGATCATCTCGTTTTGACTGGCATTGATGACGTAGAAATTTATCCTTTAAAAATAACAAGATTATTTACCAGAGTTTTAGTAATGAATGCAAAAATCTGGTAGTAGCTGTTTCCCCCCACAAAAAGATATTGATTAAGTAAATTATGTATATTTTGCAATGGAATGCCATGTGACTATTAAAATGATGTAAATAAATACTTAATAGCATAGGACAACATTCATGTGCATATCTTCAAGTCCACAGTGGCATCTCTCAATGGCAGCATCGTGGGTGACGTTTTTACTTCAATACTTCAGTATGTTTTTCTACACATACCATTTCTTTTAATGAATAATACTCATGATTATGAAAATGGTTTTATATTTGCAATTAAAAGAGAAGAACTGTCTACTTTATTGAGTGTAAAATGTAATACTAAAAATGTTCAAAGAGATTCCTTTTATCTAAGATGCCCGAGCCTGGGAGAGATGACCCTAAATATGCCAGAATAATGTATTTTCAATGGAGATGAATAATTTTAGTAGTTTCCTATGGAAATCCTTTTGGATTCCTTCACAGAATCTCTAACACCCTAGATCTCTTGATTAGTTTAGATAGTGTTTTACCTACTATTGTTTATTTTACTTGCTGTTCTTTTCCCAAAACCCAGAATGTACATGTATCAGTTCTAATCTTTTTGTTTTATAGTTAATTAATTTCCACCTTTACTTTTATTGATTCCTATATTTCACTTCCTTAGGCTTTTTTCCAGTTATTCTATTTCTACTTTGTGTGAAATGCTTAATTAATTAATGCATTTATTAATATATTTAGTCTAACTTTGCTCCAAATGCAGGTTAATCTATATCATATAGATTTTTTTCCATTTTTGATATGGACAGCTTAAAAATTTATCATAGTTATGCATTCATATTATAGTTGGTCCTCAGAAGCCATGGATTCCACCAATCTTTGATGGAAAATATTGGGGGAGGGAATTGCATCTGTACTGAACATGTATAGATTTTTTCCTCTTATCATGACTCCTTAAACAATATAGTATAACAATTATTTATAGAACATTGTATTAGATATTGCATTGTATTAGATATTGTAAGTAATCTACAGATGAGTTAAAGTGTTTGGGAGGATGTTCATAGGTTATATGCAAATACCATGCCATTTTATATAAAGGACTTGAGCATCTTCCTGTTTGAGTATCCATGATGGGGGGCGAGGGGATGTCCTAGAACGAATCCTCTCTGGCTCCTGAGGGATGACTGCATTTACAGGCTCGAATAATGATGTAAGTCTTTGTTACTGACATTGGGGCTTCCTATTTCTGCCATGTAGTTGGAAATAGATGAGGAAATAGATAACGAGATCAACTTTAATACTTATACCTTATATTTATACCTTCAGCCATTTATTGTCTACTCGATTTCTCACATGCCATAGAGTTGCTTCAGGGACACCAGGCGATTCTCAATGGAGCCTTGCAGGTGTTCGGGGGCTCAATCTCCACCTCAATCAGGACAATTCCTTTTATTTTTTTTGTGCACAGTGTTTCATTTGAAGATTTCACAAGAAGACAAGTTTTAGTGGCTTATAATGTTTAAAACTCATGAAACTGACATATATGCATAGTGTAAACGCCGTAATAAAAAGGTGTAGTGAAAATGTTGTAGTAGAAAACTCTATCCCTTATTTCAACTTCAAGAAGCCATTGATGACAAAACACACCATTATTTTATGTAACACTGAGAAAGAAAAAAAAACACATGACCCATTACATTATGATGCACCACAGGTTGTAGAAGGCAAATCAATATCTGAGATATTAACATGTGAAAAAATGTGTATCTTTAAGTAGAATGCATATGGCGTATACTATGAGATGTGAATTAGAACTGAAGTCTTAGATTGCTTGACGATTTTGTGACTTTGTTCAAAGGTTAAGGAGCCAATGAAATATAAATTGAAGAGGAACTCCTGTAGAAGGTAGAAGGCGATTGGCTGGCTAGGCATCTGAGTTCAGTTTGTTGGAAACTGATATTCCAAACTTTCTCAATGTTTTCATTCCAGATGGCCCAGACTGGCTTCGCTCAGTCTCCTTAACAAGCTGCTCCATCCCTGAGCTGGAGTCAGCTGCTTGGGCAGGAAGGGGAGAGGTCCATTTGGAAATGTCTTCTTGGACAGGACTGAGCTGCTAAACTCCCAGATGAACTCCTGCTGCTTCGTCCTCCCACCCTGGGCCACGTGAGTCACATCTGGAGTCTCTTCCAAGGATGTCCCACAGTGTGGAGGCAATGCTATCACCAGATCCTCCTCCCTCTTGGCGTGCATCTGCTGCTCTCTGGACAGACATCCAAAGCTTCCCAAACTTTTCCATATGGTGGCTCTGATGACCCCAGAACATGAATGTGCAAAACCTGGAAGGCTGAGTGTCCAGTGCAAAGCAGCCAGCCCTATCTGAAAATGTTCCTCTTGATGTCTTTCTTTATCTTAAATATTTATACAAATTATGTATTTAATTTTGTGGGTTTTTTCCTTTGTGGTACTGAGGATTGAATCCAGGGCCATTCTACCTCCGAGCTATACCCCCAGCCCTTTTTATTTTTTGTTTTGAAACAGGGTCTCCCTAGGTTGCTGAGAGTCTCACTGAGTTGCTGAGGCTGATCTTGAACCTGTTATCCTCCTGTCTCAGCCTCCTAAGTATTGGAATTACAGGTGTGCACCACCACACCTGGCTAATTTTGTGGTTTTTGGATATTGATCTAGTATTATCTCCAAAATCTTTAAGTAAAATGGTTCAAGGAAGATGAGTTGCTTTGTGTAACCCATGTAACACTTACTGGAGATTACTCAAACTCTACTTGGAAAAGCATGGAGAATATGGTTCAAATCTTGACTTTGTCACTTAGGAATTATTTAGTCTTGGAAAGTTCATTAAACTCTCCAATTTTCATGTTTTATCTGTAAAAGGGAAATTAAAAACAGCAACTCACATGATTATTGTGAAGACAAAATAGTGTATTTAGATCACCTGTCACAGACCAGAGGCGGTGGTAATGCTCAACAGTTACTTTCTCTTTACTCTGTTTCTTCCTTTCTAAAGAAATTATCCCCCCCACACACACACATCCCCAACCTCAGGCCTGGAGAAAGAAGACCAGATGTATGCAGGGACCATCCATCCCAACCTCCTGCCTCTACCAAGCCTGCACTTCAAAGCACCCTGTAAGATGTCTAACCTTATCTTAAAGATTCCTAGACAGGCAAACTGCCACCAGTTGATGACATTTCAACTCATCACATTTTTTCATTCATTGATTTGCCTCATCACAAGAAACACATCAGACACGGTGCTAGGTCTCAGAAATGCAAAAAGATATATGACATAATATAGGACCTTAAGACGGTCATAATATAGTAGGGGAAGTGTGAAAATAAGCAATCACAATGCCATATAATTAATGTTATAATTAATTAGTAATGAATTTTAAAAAATCCACAGACTATTCTAGATCCCATGGGATAGGTATCTTTATGGACTTGGCAGGAGATAGATGGCATAGAAGGAGAAGACTCCTGTTAAATGAAGGTGAAAGGGGGTTTTAAAATTTCATAGCAGCACAATTTGGCCAATAGTGGCCAAATTATGGAACCAACCTAGATGTCCATCAACAGATGAATGGATCACAAAATTATGGGAAATACACACAATGGAATTCTACTCAGCAATAAAGAAGAACAAAATAACAGCATTTGCAAGAAAATGGAAAGATCTGGAGAGCATTATGTTAAGCGAGATTAGCCAATCACACAAAATGAAGGGTCATATGT